>JAURVB010003161.1:0-174118 GCA_033002965.1 Piper betle | reverse complement strand
TAAGTATGATGGGTTGAAACCCAAGCTTCAGAATGAGTGTATAGTAGATTAGATTCTGTGTGAATGAAATTGTTTGATAGTTAGTTACATATATTTTTATATGTATATTTGATGGTGGCCCCTAATTACATTTTTAGGGGAAATTCTGTCCCTTTTATTTTATAATTTTTACTAATTTTGATTGTAATTGTGTTGGTGTGAAGTTTAGGTTGCATGTCATCCATGTAGTATCATGTTAGGGTTTTATGAATTTATCCATGCATGACAAGTCGTATCTACATCTTAAGACGCCGAGATTGGATCCGTATGAGTTAGGTTCGGGTTAGCCAACCTAACCGGGGCCCGTAACATGCCGGTTCGGTTCACGAGCGTGAGACCGGATTTGAGGGTGTTTACAACATCTCATTGCATCATCCTCAAAATATTAAATATGTTATCATCTATCATGTGTGTATGCAAGAGACATCACTGCTCTTTTATCCAAGTGGGCTCATCTTAATCATGATTATCACCTACATATATTATAAATATTAAATATGTTATCATCTATCATGTGTATGCAAGAGACGTCACTGCTCTTTTATCCAAGCGGGCTCATCTTAATCATAATTATCACCTACATATATTATAAAAACGCGTTATTAACAAGTTTTACAAATCCAAAAATACAAATAATATCAATCTGGCTATGAGAGCAAACACTCATATGAAAGAAAACATTCATGTACTTCTCATAAACTCTTTGAAGGGCACCTACTGAGGAGCCACTAGGCTACAGACCCGGTAGCATCCTTAACTGATTGTTTTGTTGTTGATGATTTTCCCATTTCATTTTCTGGTCCCTCGGGACAACTAGTATATCCTAAGCCCTCTCCTTACCTCCATAATTCTCCTTGCCTTGAGCACGAAGACCGAGTACTCTTAGAAAGTCGCCTTTAGTACCCTTTGAACCATAAGTCTGAACATGCGTTATATTAAACAGTACATGTAATCTTCCACATTTCTCCAGGTGAGGAGGATGGTGGCGGCTGGATGGTGACAATGTCGGAGGTGTGGAATAAATAGAAATAAGGGGGAAGAAAACAAGTGGTCAGTGAGAAAAATGAGTGCTTGGGGAGAAAAACAAGTGCTCGGGGAGAAAAACAAATGGTCAGTGAGAAAGGCGAATGGTCGGTGAGAGAAAACGAATGGTCAGTATGAAAAACAAATGGTCGATGAGAAAAATGAATTGTCATCTCGTAATTAAAACTTTACCCGACTCTTAACTTGAGAAAAATAATATTAACTTGTAATTATTCAAAAAAATCTAAAAAAACAAGAAAAAATCACATAAAATAAAATACACATAACTTTACAATGACATGCTCTATAACTAATAACCCACCCAAACTGCTCGTAACGCGTCCTAATGCGTTATTTGGCCTAAAAATAATTTTATGATCTGATTAAAATATATAAAGAAAAATCTGGCTGTAACTCTTATATATTTTGATAACTCATTCTTATGTTGTCTTACTGACGTTATCATTATATACTTGAGCATACATGACTCTCATGGTTCATAACACAAGACCGGCCTCGGCTCAGGTATGCGTATTCTGAAATTGACTTGACTAAAAATAACGATCGAACCTACCAGTTCAGACTGTAAAACCCTGACTCGAATCACGGGTTTTACAACACTACCCATATACTCCAAGCATCTCTGGGTGTGAAGAAGTTCAAGATGTAGAGATATTAGGATCCCTCGGAAATGGAATATCCCTCTGACTAATCCAAAGCATCTTGCAACCGGCGTATGCACCCACTCATGATATAAGCAAGGTCCAATCTACCAACTTTCGGCTCACTGAAATCAGATGAAAACTATATATGAGGTTGGGAAGGGAATCATATAAGTAGACCCGAAGGAAATGTGAGGTGGAGCTAGTTTGAAAAAAACATGAAGGATCTCATCCACAAGAGTTATTAATCATAGAAGTAAAATTTGTGTAAATGACACGTGTTAAATGGGACCGATAAAGCAACCACTTAACATGTCCTAATATCTGGAAATCAAACCAAGATAGAGTGTGGCAATAAACCTAAGAAGAGTCCTAATGGACCCATGGTCTAAACTCCAAGCGTGTTAGCACATCTATGCCAGCTCGACTCCGAAACTGAAAACAGTAAACAACAGACGAAACAGGCTAAAATAAGTTATCGAGTCAACTGGGCCTAGTTGGACCAAGTTAGTTCGAGTCAACTTGGTCTAGGTCAACTAAAATGTGGGTTGGGTTGGTTGGGCAGATGACGGGCACGGGCAGACAGACTGGTCTAGACGCAAATAGGGTTGATCGGGCAAATGGGCACCAAACGAGGCAATGGTGCCCATCGCCAAAAAACAGCAACATCCACAAGTCAGTGGTCGCCACTGGTTGCGATCGATGGTAGAGTTGATGGAAAGAGTAATCAAGGCAGTGGTCGATGGAGTCTGGCCATCGACTGGCTGAAAAATAGCCGAGATGAGCGGAAAGCGCCACCGGTAATGACATCGCTGGCAGCGACTGTGCAGCCATGGCGATGGTTGGGGGTGGTCTTAAAATCTTGGCTTCAGTAAGGGGAAGCCGTCTGCATGGTCAGCCTTGTCGGAGAGACCCTTCCGGTGCAGGGAAATGACTAGAATGATTGCAGCGACACTGAGAGACGGGTAAACAAAGCGCTGCCTCTGGTGGCTAACACGACAGCACCAGTGCCGAAGCTAGGCTAAGGTCAATAGTACGCTGCGAGGTGATCATGATGGTGGTGGTCCAGTGGCTGGAGGGCCGCCCCCAGTGGCCCAAAGTGGCTGCATCATTAAGGGTGGAATTCCCAAAATAGTGGGAGAGATCTCCTGAAAAATGGGTAAAAGTTAGAGCATGATCTAAATGCCCAACAACTTGTGCGCCTAATGGGGCCCACCTAGGGTATATACAATCTATATGTTTATGGTTGAAAAGCTCGGATTGATGCCGACCAAAATTCAAAATTAACTCAAAGCCTAATAGTGACTTTATGGATGGAAATCAAACTGGGACCACTGGGGTAATCCAGTAGTCTGAAATCCCTAAAATGCATGTAAATGAGATACCTTCAGAAAGTGCAAACGGATGCTAAATGCAACAACGATCAAGATCTAGTTATAAAACCCTAAGCTAACACAAGTAAGAACCTATATGCCTCAAGTAAATGTTGATAACTCATGCTCTAATGTAGCATAACTAAAACTATCATCGGTATATTTGACATATTCAGCCTTCATAACATGCTCATACGGTTATTTAAGCTTCATACTCATGGTCTGAAAGCTGGTCTAGCTCAAACCGACTGAAGCCTGGTCTAAACCAAACATGACAACAAGCAGGTAAAACCCAAACCTGAAGCGAGGGTATTGAGCAACCGAAGGCCAAGGGGTGGGACATACATCCCTTTTATGGTAAAAAGCTTATATTTGGAACTTACCACTAATATATATGTTAATGACATACAAATTAATTATAAAATATTATTAATTATCATTTCAAATAAAAATAATGAATATTTATTTAATTTTACAAAATATTTGTTTCATACAAATATTAAAATAAAATTTAAATTTATGTTAAAAATAAATAATAATCTTAATTGAGTTGGTATTAATAAGTAAAAAATTTTAATTTGTGTAAAATTTTAATAATTAAATTTAATATATCATTTTAAAAGATTTTTAATTCGAATAGAAATATAATCTAATTTTTCTTCACATATATATATATATATATATATATATCCTAAATTATATAGAAATTTTAAATTAAGTTGTTGCACCTTGATTCGGTCCACAGAGCGAACCGAATTAAACTAATAAATTTTAGTATATAAATTCATAATCGACAAAATAGGAAAATCGTCACAAAATTAACCTAACCACTCAAGGTGTCAAAGTTGGAACCCGGGGAATCTAATGCACAGACAACACCAAAATACATCCAAGTCATTTAGGGTTTGGCTTATACAAGTAAGACATCCTAGATAAGTTAAATTTATAAAGAAGACTAAGTTTCTTTAGAAAATTTGGCTGTTTCCCATGCAAAATAAGATGATGGAAAAATTTATACGACCTAAATAATTATCATTCAATCACAAAAGTCTCAGAACATTTTATAATATCAGTTGGCATTCGCAAAGTATTTTACACCACATTTTCAGATCATTCACTTTATATTTAACATAAATTTAACATTCATTAGGCTACTAGCTTGTCTGGTCTTCACATGGACCCTTCTCCTGCAATTACAAATCACAAAAGCTCCTCCAACCTATATTCTTTTTCACTCCGTGTACCTACACAAGTAGCATAATTTCACGTACCTGGATTATTTAATCATTAGTTTTAGGACTCCAGGGCTTAAAAAACCTACACAAAATAAATTAGACCTACATAACCTAGAGTATTTCGCCAAAAAATGAAAAAAAACACAGTGAGGTAAACAAAAACTATTAACTGCAATGATATCATATCACGAGGCACAAGCTGACATGGGTCACACCACAAGTCTTAAGGCCATATGGCCACAACATCATCACGTGATCCATAATCACAAGGCATCCACATAAACATGCCATACAAATTCAGAAATAGTAGAAGTCCCGAAGGGACACAATGCAAACATCCTCAAAAGCCCACAATACCGAAAGACCGGCCCAACATTTACCAAGGTCTTCATGTTTCTACCCACCTACTCCAGCCAATGCCAAGCCTACTCACCTATATAAGATAAGAAAACACGTCAATAATGAGGGTACCTACGTCCCAAATAACTAATTGGGGAAAAAATCTTAATACTAGCAAATGAATAAGAAAGTTATCTGTGAGGAAATGAAACAACAACTTCCACATAACACATTGATCACAAGCAAGTGCCCAATAGGGTCTAATTATAATCATAATCATTGGTAACCATACACATGGACTGAATAATAGTTCACGGTGACATGTAAGTAATATGACCAATAAGGCTAGCTAATAATCACTGCAACACTACACGGTCCAGATATACTCGACAAAGGCATACACATGCTGAAAAATATACACTAGTAGCAAGTAGTAAGTTGATAGCATATATATATAACCGTCAACCAAACACCACGTATGGGTATCGATCGGGCCCCTCTGTGATGTCACACATCTCATCCATCTTGTGTGCAAGTCAAAATTCAAAAACATAATACATGTATAATGTCTGGGACACGGACAATTCAAATAGTGCTAAAGTGCAACTTTGAGTAGGATCTTGTAACTTTTGAAATTTTATTAAGGGATCTCATCCTTGAGGTTTTATTAATCCAGAAAATCGATTAAATGGCTTGTAGATAGTGAGATCTAATAAAATGCCACTAACTACATTCTACGATGTAAATCAAAACACGTGAGTCAAGTAGACAGTTAAGGAGAAGAGAGTCCTAACAGACCCAAGAAGAGCTCCTCGTCCTACCACCACAAGTCCAACTCCGAGAAGTCTAGCAATCCAAAGAGCTACATAACTCTGTATGATGAATGTATGCAACGTATGAATTGTCCTAGATATAGTAAGGATGCATGACATGCAAAAGAAAATTAAATAATACACAATCAATCCAATCTGGTAAATGCTTTCATAGGTGAATTCTAATATCATGAAGCAAGTTAAACAGGTTAATAAACTATGTGTTAAAATCATAGGTGTGATGTCAGTATATTAGGAACATCAACTGAGATTAAACCCATGCAATTAAGATATCAGAAGATATCGAAGATATCAGTGTATTTGGGGATCTGGACACCTAAGATTGAAATAACCTAAGACACTACACAATAGCACAATATCTGAATTATTATTAAAATAATCTAATCTAAATGGTAAATTAGTTGGTTACCCAATGGTTAGATTGCAAAGGCGAATTGAGATCCAAAACTTAAAAGATGTCAAATCATAAGGATTCACTTGGCTCCTACAAAGCAAATTAAAAAGTTCTAATCACTTAATCTGAGTGTGCATAAAATAATTTTTATTAATTAATTTTTTTACCATTTATTAAATTAATTTCATTGTGAATTGAATTAAGATCATATAGTGAGTTGGTTTGATGATCAAACACTCACAAAAATTACTATCTCATTGCTCATTTAATTAATCAATATTTGGCATTATTTGAGGTGACTTGGACACAACACAAATTTATAAAGTTCAAATCTGTTTATTATTATAACCTTCATTATGTGATTTAGGTAGCATTTTACCACACACAATCAACAAACATACAAAACATAACCCAAATATCAATAAAGGTGCAAATTTTATATAAAATTTTTTATAACAATCTAGCATGCAAAACATAGTAATTAATATATCAAAATGATCAAAATGATATAAACTATATGATCCAATAAGAATCTATATGCAACAATGTAAATCATGCAAAAGAACCAAAGAAAATGGTAGAAAAGCGTACCCGAAGTAAGAGGACAAGAAGAGGGGAGAAAGGGGAGGAAAAGGAGAAGAAATAGAAGGGGAAATGAGGGGCAAAAGAGGAGAAGGAGGTGAGAAAAGGGGAAGGGCACCAACCAAAGAGGAGAGGAGAGGTAGAAAAGAGGCGCGAGGAGGGCACCCTTGCACCCGGCACTTAGCCATAGTAAGGGGAAAAAAGGGAAAAGAAAGAAAAAGGATGGAAGGGAAAGAAGGAAAGGAATAAAAAAAGGAAAAAGGGGTGGGATGGCTTCTAAACACAACTAGGGCTAGGGGGTGCGCCGAAGATGCATGCAACATGATCCTAACCCTACATGAGGCCCTAGGCTGACTAAAACACCCTAAACTACAACAAGACCACAATTTGGCAATTGGGGCTAACCAGACAATACTCAATGGGGGACACACCCAATGCCCAAGTCTAGGGTTGGGCATAAGTTGAGTCAACTAATTCGGCTTTTTTGATAAATGAATCATGTTTCAAGTTATATGGTTTCAAATTGAGTTATTTTAGTTCGAGTTTGAGTCGAGCTTGATCAAGTTTGAGTCAAGTTTTGGTCTTGTTCGAGTTCATCACTATAAGTTTGAAGATCTAGTTTATTCTCTATAATGCAATATTTTTATTTTTATTTTTTGGAAAAATATAAATGATATTCTTCATAATTGATAGTCATATAATAACTATTAGGTTCTTTTGATTTAAATTTTTTATGCCAAGTTATCATTTTTAATGTTATATTATCCATGTATTATTAAAGAAAAGTTTTTTCTAAAGGTTTATATTGGATATTGAGTCTATTCGAACAAAATTTTAAGCCGAATCGAGTTTTTTTCGACTTGAATTGAGTCAAGTTTGATATAATTCGAAATCGACTATATTTTAATTGAGTCAAGTTGACTTTTTAAAATCGAGTTTCAAATCGAGCTTAAAATTAATTGAGTTCGTGTCTAGTCGAGTCGAGTCCCAAAAACTAGCGAAATAACTCAAGTTATGTCCAACCCTACCCAAGTCCATAATAACATATAAAGACACACTTATTACCAACCTTATCAAACCGGCCCTGTCTGCATGTTAAACGAGTAAACCCGATCATAAAAACACCAAACCGACCGACAGAATTTTACATAAGTAAAGTTTCATTAAGAAATAAAATGTAATTCGAATAATGTGATTATAAATATATAGATAAAATTTACCAATTTACCAATATTTTTAAAAATTGTATTATTATACTCTAATTGTTTTTAAATAAATAACTATCATAGCCACATCATCTTAAATTAAGAAGTATAGATAAGTTCAGTAGTGGGATCAAAATTAAGTTGACACAAAAAAAAGACTAAAATGTAATATAAATAAAAAAATAAGTACATTAATTCGAGGTGTTGGTATGCAACCAATCATTTTTTTTTACTCAATAATAAAAAAATTAATGATTTTTTTAATAAAAAAATAGATTTCGAGTTTAATGGCTCGTGGGAGGCTTCCCCTTGTTCAATAGCCATCGCCGCCGGCCAAGCCTGAGCCGGTCAACCACTGCCGTCGAAACACTTTCGGCGGTGCGATCTCCGCCGCCGCACCATCACCGACCACTAGGACTATAGTTGGAGTAGGATTCCAAACCAGGAAACCAAAGAGGGAAGTCGGTGGCGGCGACCCCTCCTGCAAGCCCGGCCCGGAGCACCTCCTCGGTTGCCCTGTATTGCCTTTTGCGGGAGGTGCAGGAAGAAATCGGTTGGTAAATAGGAGGATACTTTGGCGAAAGGGGGTAATTTTTTTTTAATAAAGTTGATGTTTAGTTGTTTTTCTTGTCAGAATTGTGGTTTGTTTGTGAGAGTGTGTTTGTGATTGGGATGTTTTGAAGAGTTGATAGTTTGATGGTGGGTATGATTTTGCTTGATGTTGCTTTTGTCAAGCATGTGGTGTTTTGATTGTGCATATTGTGGTCCAAAGATTTAAAACTCGCATAGTGCTTAAGTTGTTGTTGAAGTATAATATTTCTTGGTGTGGGTTTTCTTGGCATGTGGTATAGTGTTTGGTTGTTGATATTCCGTTAAGAAGATTAAGGTTCTCTGGTAAGGAAGAAGGTATGTCTTGTTTGTAATTGATTTATACTTCCTTAAGAGAAAGCAAGAGTAGAGTTAGAGCTTCCATTCCATTAACGTCAAGAGTATGTGGAAGAAGTTTCCACCCGTGTGAGATAAATAGTTTTAGTTTTTATGTTTGTGGTTTAAGTTTTGTATCTTGTAGTTCTTTTTTACATGTTTGTTGTTGAAGATTTTATATCTTATGATAAATGGTGAATCTGGAGCTCACAAGGAAAAAGACAAACAGAAGCATGGGCACCCGGGCTCACCTGTCCGGGTGCCATGCATCTGAAAAAATAATGAATAAAAATTTCCAGAATATGTGATGCCCAGGTGCCCGGGCTCGGGCGTGTGACCTAGATTCAGCTTGTATTCGAATTTAGTCCGGCATTTTAGGTCATTCTAAGGGCTTTTTGGTTCTTCTTAAGAATATAATCTATTTGAGAATGACTAGAAAGGGGTTCTCTGGAGTTGGTGAGGGTGGAGTGTTTTTTTCTTAGATTGTGAAAGATTTAAAGAGCTATTGAATCAGGCTAATTGATTCAAGGTGAGAGAGAGAGAGAAAAACATTGTATTTTTTTATCTTTTTTATGTTAGAAATTACTCTTCTTGGTGGATTGTGTAGTATTTATCATCCATGATAATTCTTGGTGTCTTTCTATTTTATTGTTCTTTATTGTTATTTACCATTATTTTGTCATATTTGTCCCAATTTCGCTCCACTAAGCCGATTAGTGGAGGCCCATATTCCCTTAGTATCTACAGCTTGGTTATTATGAAGAAGGACAAGATGAAGTTTAAGTTTGATTATTTGTCATTATTTTATTGTTCTTTATTGTTATTTTCCATTAATTTGTGTAGCTTCTTCTTTTGAGCCATGGCTTCTTTTTTCATGTGGCATGCATCCTTTGCTCCTGTTATGTTTGATTATTCATTTAGTTCCAGAGTTTAAAGCAGTGTAAAAGTTGCATGTTGTTTGTATTCGATTTGAATCACATTTTACAATTTGGTTCTGATATAGTTTTCTGCTGTTTCAGGTTACTTGTCTGCACATCATCTAAATGGTTAGCTTTTTCAAGGTTTTTGCACATACTTCGTTGAACAAGAACAACATGTATAATGGGATTGGTTTACAAACACCAAAGGGGTCTTGTGAGGCCAAAGAGTGTTCCTCTAGAAAGGAAAGCCTATGAGCCAGGCCTGGGAATTGGGAGCATCAAGAAGGCAAACATGGATATTCTTGAGCATGACAGGAACCGCTAGATAGAGCTGAAGCTTGTGGTGCTGGAAGGCACCCTTGCTGATCAGGGTTGCATGGATGATGAGATTGCCATAAAGCTGGATGAGGCAAGAAAGATCTTGGAAGCTTCGTTTGACTTGGATGATTATGGATTTAATATGAAAGAGGCGAAGAGGCCTGGAGTTTTAGTTGTTTTTCATTTCATGTTTAACCTTTAACTTTCCAGTAGGATGTCACTGACATTGTTTTAGGTTTTGGAAAAGTAATTTGAAGTGTGTTTTCAGAAACTTGATCATTTCCTTTGAGGTACAAAAAATATTGGCCACCCAAAAAATGGTTAGATGTTCTAGTTTTAGAACACTTAATAGATCATTGTTTTTTGTGTGAACACAAATCATATGTCGTAGTCAAGTTTCATGGCTTGGTTCAGTCATTATATTACCTATTTACGTTAAGAATTCTTGACTTCTAGAACTTGTTAAACATGACGTTTATTTTATTTATTTTTAATTAGCTGATTTATTTTTTCTTCCTATTATTATTTTCCCTCATGTTTAATTTCTTACAAAATTATTGACATTGTACTTAAGCCTTCTTATTATGCTATGTTTGGTACATTAAGCATTATAATAACTATTGTTGATGATCAACAGGGTATGTGATACACAGACCCATCAAATTGCTGCCAGAAAAGAGAAGCAGATGGAGTCATTAGGAGCAGCTCTTGTTATCAAAAGAAAAGAAAGTGTTAGAACTAGGTGAAATTTGAAACCTTCAGAACGAAAAAAGCAATTGACTTGCAGAGCGGAAACTATAATGGGCAAAACCAAGAGAAGACAGGATTTTTAGAAACATCGTAGAAAATATCATGTCGATAGCAGTGGGACTTGATTAAATGTTTTTTTCCTGAAACGATTGGAACGATGGTTGTAGTTTGTTCAACTATGATGGACTTTTATTGATTACATAGTTTTAAATATCATAACGTATCGGCTGGCTTTACCCGATACAACTGTGCATACCCTCTTTACATTTGATATGGTTTAAGCTTTCATATCACTTTAATTTGTATCTTGTGTTTTACTATATGATTTCATCATAACCCTTTTTTTTTTAAACCACAATAGTTAAGCAAATATTGATTATAAAAATATTTTCAATATCTAATATAACATTTTATTTATACTTTAAAAATTCAGTTGAACCTAGTTTGGTGGGGTTGAATTGTATACATATCATTTTTTTGTTATAAACCGGATATGATAACGGGTACTGAATTTAAAATTTTTGATTACTTGTCTTGGATGACAAGTTTTGAAAGGAAAGCCTTTAATATTTATCACTGTAATTTGAAATTTGATTTTTTATCAGCTTTAGAGAAAAGGAGGCTAATGCTTATATAGGAATCACACGAAATTATATTATCAAAATTTATTGAAATTAACTTGGTGTTTGGTTATGTTGTTTTAAGCCTATTATTAGAAAAATGTTAAATTTTAAGGATAATGGTAGTAAAATATAAAATGATAGAGACACTCTTTAAAAGTTTCACAAAATGTTAAAAATTGATAAAGACGGTTGATCCTTTTGTATTTTTCGAAGGCTTTAACAAAATAACCCCATGATCTTATGAATGGGCAATTTTAGCTGTTTGACATTGATCCAATTCAAGAAGATAATATTTGTTTTCATGTTGCATTCAAATATATCAAACCTGCAAAAATTAAAATAAAGGCCCATAACACTGTCTTGGAAAAACAATAGCCGAATCAAACCCTAATCAGCCCAATCAAACCCTAGTACAATAAAGGATTGTTATAAATTTATAATCTTTTATTCATGATTTAATGGTATTTTTTCTTAATGCCATAGTCACTCCTGCTTAAATATGGGTTTGAATGAGAAATTAGTTTGGGCTAGATCGTCCGCCAACTGTCACGAAGCTTTTCCTTTTTCAAAGAAAATTGGTTGGCACAACTCCGCTCCCAAATCCTTGTACATTAAATTATGAGTAAAACATTATATAATCTTTAAATGTTATGGAATTTAGTGTTATCAAAAACAATTGATATTATTGCATAAGATAGATTTAATATGAACCTTTGAATTATAAGGACGGTTGAACAAAAAAATAAAATAGATAGTTAAATTTATATACTGATGATATTATTATATCCGCAGCTATTGCTTTTTAGTGATACAAGCAATGTCGAATTTTATATTCTTTTATATAGAAATATATTATTCATGCTTTCAATTTTAAGGAAGAAGAATGATGACATCTACTGGCCACTAAACGATAAGTGCTGATCATCTTCGGACGCTACATCTCGTACAAATCATTCACTTCGGTAAAAAACCTAAGCTGACACTGTTCAAGTGTGAAAATAATAATGGTTCCTTCCCTTTATTTCTTATTCATCTGACCTCAAATAATTTTTACAAAAAACAATCACAAATAATTAAGGCCTAAGTTATTAATCTTTTCCTTCTTGTTTCATCTTATGTAAGTAATTAATTAATGCTTAATTACAAAAAGGATTGATCAAAATAAATAAAAAATGCTCCACCTAAGCACACCTCTCCATAAATATAACCGAATAAAATTATTCTTAAGAACAATTCAGAATAATATTAAAAGTTGATAAAATAGTCTCTTATTATTCGGAGATCTCTCTTGTTATTTTTCTACAGTAACCACATTTCAATTTTCTAAATTGCACTTCTAATGAGCTTTTATTTTTTAATTTTTTAACATAATACAAATGTATAGACCTGAGGATCTGTGAGTTAATAAGATTTATATTTTAAATAAGGAAAGTGCTATTTGTACTTTCTTTTTTTTTTTTTGGAGAAAGGCTCACTTCAACACTATTTTTATATATTATTATTAAATATCACAACTCACAAGACTTTAAAAAAAAATTACGAGACTAAAAAAATGAATTTTGAAATTCGTATAAAAATACTCTTAACCAAAATTACACTTCACATCACAGGTCAATAATTAATAGATATGAGGGTAATTAGTGTATAACGTCTACGTGCATGTAGGCTGTACCTGGTCGTTGCAAACCCCCAGGGCCCACAAGCATATCACTTAATTCGAAGGCAGCTAATCCTACCTAGATTGAAAATTACACAAATTTAAAAAAACCACTGCATCTAATTGTTCCGGCCAACGGCCAGGATCATCTCCCACCTTAACATCTCCTAATCGTAACCGTCCATCAACGAAAACATTTGAAACCAAGTTGAATAAAACGAAGTTCGACCAAAAATCTCCTCCTCCCCACCGCAAATCCCCGGCGGCCACGTCGACGACGACGGCGGCGAGGAGGAGGGTAGCGGCGGAGCTCAAATCAAGCGAAAATTTTGATCTTTTCCATCTCCACTGAGCTTGCTGCATCTTCTTTGGTGGAATGGATGCGATTCGGAAGCAGGCGACGAAGTTCCGGGGGCAGGTCGCCAAGCAGCAGCAGGTGACAGCCATGCTTGAATCTGCTCGCTTTTGTTGGATTGTTTTGTAGCTCGATTGGGTCGCGGAAATTTGTGTCCTTGGGGAAAATTTGGTGTTTGTGGTGTGGGTTTTGAGGGTTTCATATCTGAGAGTTGCAAGGGCATGTCAGTTGTGTTCGATTATGCTCAAATTTGATCGTTTTTGGCTTAGTAAATGGGTTAGTAAAATTTTTATATGATTTTTTTCCATTAGCGAATATATTAGTTAGCTTAACTTTATTTTATTTTGATCAATTAATTGTTTGAATTTCTAAAATGTTGTATTATTATTTACCTTAAACGTGTTAGTGATTATTTTATGAAAATTATATTAGTTAAATTAATTTTATTTTTCATATTTGCATATTTATGCACTCAAAAGCTATAGAATGACCATCCCCAAATTAAAATAATATATTTATAAATATCATAAAATTTTCCAAAAATTGCCTGCACATCTCCTGTATATCTCCCATATCTCGGCCACACGGATGTCTGAAACGAATCTGAAATCGGATATGTCAAACCTTGATGTGGATAATTTGATACTTTATCAGAAAGAAGAAAAAAATTTGTTCTTCTGTCCCCTTCTGATGATTGATTTGCATGACGTAACTTGCTTGTATGCTTTTTGCTTTATGTTATGGATTGTGCGATATTGGTAGGTTTTCTTATGGAGAAAGAAATACAGACTAACAATTTTAAGTATTCGTTCGTTAATTTCTGTAGCCCAGTATGTATACTGGCTTTGTCTTGTTTTTAACTTCATGATTTCAGCAATGAGTATCCTTGCCATTCTATTTTCTGTTATGTTGTTTCTTTTTTTGGAAAATGGGGGCTTTTGAGTTAAGATTTATGGTTTTTGTGGTAGTTTTTCCCTTTATTTTTAATTGTAATGGTTGATTGGTTTTGTGTGATCAATATGTGATGCACCTTTATTAATTGGATGCATCATTATTAGGGTAGGTTTGTGGGTGGATATTGTTGAGGTGCTTGCTTCTTTTTGAACAAATTGGTAAACGATATAGGAGGCTGTAAGTCGGTGACTAAAATGGAGAAAATAATGTTTTTAACTGAAAGAACAATAATTACTGTTGGCCTTTATATCTGATAGAATAGCATATTGTAATGTGTTTGTACAAATTCCACAATTATTGGAACAATACAACCTTGCTCTGCTATAGTACACATTGTGCAATATCTGTGGTCTGTATTGTGGGGAAATAGCAATGGACAAGAAAAATTGAACATTTTATTTGTTGTGCTCTGATTATTGTAAATAATGCTGCTTAATCTTGTTTTCCTTCGTGATTTCCAACTACGAGTATCCTTGGTTTATTGACCAAAAGTTTGTCTTGAAAAAAGTGAACATTGGGAAGGTATCGCTGTTGAACACAACTGATCTGGTTGATTTAGGTTGGTTCAATGGAGTCTGCCCTTTTTAGGCAAAGTTGTATGAGAAATAATCTTTTAAGAATAACGTGATCAATGAAGCAACAAGAATCATCTCTTACTCTTTGGGGTATGAACCACCAAAATGATGTGAGCTGCTAAATACCTGCAATAATATTAAAATATGAAGGGGGAACTTGGCTACACGTTTTGCAGGTTCAAAAGTAACAATTTTTAAGGGCACCTCGTTTTATTTGTCACTGGAGAGTAACTTTCCTGTGGGGATGCAGAACTTCTTGTACAGTATAAGAATCCAAATTGGATTTTGATCATTACACCATGTTAAAGGGAGATCATATTTTAGACAAAAGAAACAATTAGTTGTGATGATACTGGAAAGTGGCGGATCTTTAACAGAACGCTACTAGCTTAGTTCATTGAAATGGAGGAAAGCCTCCATACGGATACGTATATTTATTAAACTTCAAAACAGTGAGGAAAAACCTGTAAACTAGATTGGGAAAGAAATTATTCAACATGCGATGTCTCCTACTTAGACTGTATATTAGTAGGGAAACTTTTACATAATCTAGTTTGCTAATACAATCGTTATCCAAAATTTTGTGTTTTCTTTTTCTTCTTAGGAAATGGAAGTTTTTACCAGCATGCTCTGTTACTAATGTACCTTTAGTATGGTTTTGAGCTACATTTTGTAGTGGCTCAGAAATTATGAGATCTAATTATCTTGTGAGCCCTTTCTCAGGCTGTTCTAAAACAATTTGGTTATGGTGGGTCTGCTGATGTAGTTGCTGATGAGGCAGAACTACAGCAACACCAAAAACTAGAGAGACTTTATATATCTACACGTGCTGGAAAGGTTGCATCATATATTTCTGGTAGTTTTGCTCGTCTGTTTTTTCTGTCCTGACTTAAGCAATAATCATGTTTTATAGCATTTTCAAAGAGACATAGTTCGTGGAGTGGAAGGTTTCATTGTCACTGGTGCCAAGCAAGTTGAAATAGGTGTGCTAATAAACATCATGCTTTCCATGTGATCTATTAATGTTTCTTATGAGTGATTTGGCTGTCTATTGGTATTGCATTATAGGCAATAAGTTAGCTGAGGATAGTAAAAAATATGGTGTTGAAAATACTTGCACAAGTGGCAATACTTTATCAAAGGCTGCTATGAGCTATGGCCGAGCTCGTGGACAAATAGAAAAAGAGCGTGAAAACTTACAGAAGGCCCTTGGTACTCAGGTCTGTTAGCTTCATTCTTTTTCTGTGGTAAATAAATTGCTTTTGCTTTTCCAAGGGAATTAAGTATATAATCTGCTTACGGTTGTTCTTTATATCGAGGAAAAAAAGTTAATCTGTTTTTGAAATTATCTTTCCTAATCTTCAATGAAGAAACAATGTCATAGTTTGTGCTAAGTTTAAGGTAAATGTATGTCTAAATGGTTATGCCACAATATAAAATACTCTAAAAAATGACACTCAGATCCCACAAACCTTGTGAAATTCTTGTCTTATTAAATTGAATGTATTTTTTCACAAAAAAATTAAGAAATTCCACTTATTTTGTCTCTATTCATTTCCAAGAGCTTTATACTTGATATTTTTGTTGCTTTGCTGGGCAATTATTTCATTCCAAATGGATTCCTATCTGTAGTTGTTACTCTAGTAAAATGAATAGTTGATTCAGAAATTAAAAAATGTGCATTAGATTATTTTGCTATGAAGCTTCTCAAGTGCTCAAATTCAATTTTACAGGTTGCAGAACCATTAAGAGCAATGGTGATGGGGGCTTCACTTGAGGATGCTCGACATCTTGCTCAGCGCTATGATAGGTTGCGGCAAGAGGCAGAAGCTCAGGTACACATGTCACCCTACTTGGAAAGCATAAAAGACTTTAGAGTATAATTACTTCAGGTCTTTGTCAATTTTTTTCTTACCAGCATTGGAGGGGTGCTCATCCCCTGTCAAGGTCAGTATTTTGCTTATTAGGAGAGATTATCCAAGAGCCAAGACAACAAAATCTAATCTTGTTGTGTGTTGATGTTTATCCAGGATTGCACATTTTGGTTGTCATACAAACCAAGTCTTAAATTCAACAACTGTGAAGTTTATAAAATTTCTGTTGTCCGGAACAGGCTATTGAAGTCTCAAAACGTCAGATGAAAGGAACGGAAGCACCAGGTAACTTTGATAATGCTTCAAAGCTGGAATCTGCGGAAGCAAAGTTGTACGAGCTTAAATCAAACATGGGAGTCTTGGGTAAGGAAGCTGCCGCAGCTATGGCTGCTGTAGAAGCTCAGCAACAGCGTTTAACACTTCAGCGTCTTATCGCTATGGTTAGAACTGTCGGCATTAGTGTGAATAGACTTGAGCATTTTCGTGAATACCGAAATGTGAATATTTAAGTGACAGCAGACTTTTTTTTTGGTTGGTAAACAATGCAGGTTGAATCAGAACGCACTTTTCACCAGAGAGTTTTCCAGATTCTTGATCAGCTAGAAGAAGAAGTTTGTGCTCTATTACTATACAAAGCACTTGGCTATTTTTATTTTTGGATAGGTTTACTCTTACGGACTCCCATTGGCAATTTCTTCTGTATGGCAGATGGTGTCAGAGCGTCAAAGAATTGAAGATTCTCCAAGCCCAGTTGTGGACAATCCTCCTCCCCCTCCTCCATCATATGAAGAAGCGAATGGTGGTGTCTTTCCCCCGACATATGATGGTGCAACCGACTGCATGGGATACTTCTTAGGGGAGGTACATTACAGTTTGGATTCTGGAATTCTTGGATTTTTGGTTGTGGTTTTCTGTTTACAATTATCTTGATTAAATACAACTTATATGAATTCTTCAGGTAATGTATTCATACCAGGCTGAGACTGATGTTGAGCTGAATTTGTCAGTTGGCGATTTTGTGGTGGTTAGAAAGGTATTTGTCTGCTCTAATTTTTACTGTTTGGGAGTTCATTTCTTAGAAGCAATCATTCTTTAGGGAAATTTAGTTGGTTTTTTATTGCATGTTCTGGAGTTAAGTTTACAGCTCGTAAAACTTCAGGTTTCATTTCTTTATCCATTTTTTTATGGTTGCAACATGAACGCCACCCGAAGTAAAAAGTTTGCCAATTTGTTTATGCATAGTTCTGTATCATCATTTTAAATGGGAAATAAATGATCTAGGATATATTTTTGCTGTTCCAACTTACCAAGATACATAATGCAATAGCTTTTGTGGCTATGCAAAAATTAGTTAGTGCGTCATTCTGCGCTAAACATCAGGAATTAGCTGTTATACTTTTCTTCACTAGTTCCATACTAATATTGGTAGGTTTTTTCTGATGAGGCAGGATTATAACACTGTGAATCTTGTAGCTTTAAGCATTTTAATGCCTGAACTTGATCTTACAACTTCAGGTATCAAACGGATGGGCAGAAGGAGAGTGCAAGGGCAAAGCTGGTTGGTTCCCATATGGCTTCATTGAAAAACGTGACCGAGTTCTTGCTAGCAAGATGGCCGAAGTCTTTTAAACTTCACTGACTCTTTCTCGATGTGTAAAAAAGCTTTGTTTTGCCTTTTGTAAGTCAAATGAGCCGCTAAACTGTCATGAAATCCTTTGAACATTAGCTGATTAGAGTTTGAGAGAGATTTTGTAGATGTGAATGGACTTTTACAGAGTTGTTGAAGATCTGGATGAACTTTTATGCTGCAATGTTTGTGGTCTTGTATGATAATTTCCTTCGCGTATTTTATATCGAACCATGATTTGCATCCCCAAAAGCCTGTTATATCATGCATGATAGTAAAGCCCTTGTGTGTGTTCGCCGTGGTCTCCATCTTCTTTGCCGTCATAGATGATGCCCACTGTTTATCACAAGGGACTAATCATACTCTGAGGCAGATAAATGCATTCTTTGTTTTCATTTTTAAAAAATTCTTAGTGCTTTATATATAAAATTTCACCCATTAGAAGTTTGGGAATAGGTATATATAGGGTAAAGTTTATATTTCAAGAGATCATTATTATCCTTCTTGAATTGGGGATGTAAGAAAAAAACAGAGACATAACTGTAAAAAAGAATAAAATTTTTTTATTGACTCAATTCATATAAAGATTGGTTATTCGTTTTTTTCGTTGTCATCCATTAGCTCTAGTAGAATTGAGGTCAAAGTTACTTATCCTTATTCTATCCTGACATAAACCATTATATCAATATTTAATTCCCAATTTTTCATGTCTTATTTATTATCTTCATGTTTTTGAACCTACCTTATTCTCTCTTATTACTATGACAAAATTTTCTGATATATCTTTGCAAAAGGGATGTTTTTGCATGTCTATACCCATGTAATCTATATTGTCGTATTTCTCTTTATTTGGTGACCTCCAACTACGGATGCCTATTGGGTTGAGTACCTATTAAACCCAACCCGACTAAACTATAATAGTAAGGTTTTGGATAATGTTAAACCCAACCCGATTAAACTATAATAATAAGGTTTTGGATAATTAATAGTAGGGTTTAGTCTGAAAGATACAGGTACCCAATTATAAATATTAGAGTGTGGTAATAAAGTGATGGGTGCCCGGTATCCGATACCACATTCTTATATTACGATTATATTTATGAAAGATGCCACCACCATTGTTGTTGCCCATCACTACTTAGGTGTGGGCTTGGATATTTGAATTATTGAGTCCGACCGAAGTCCAAAGCATATTCGACTAAATTTGTCCGACCAAATTTGACCGAATAAAAATAAACTAAAAATAGACATTTCTTTATTCGACCAAATGACCGACCGAGTGTCCAATATTTTATATCAATAATATAATACTTTTAATATTTGTGAGGCTAATATTATGTTCTATAAAAATTTTAAATTATGATATACATTAAAATTAATTATGTTTATACATTAAATTGATATTTAATATTTAAAATAACCCAAAATAACTTACATAGAAAAAAATAAAAGTCATGTACATATTTAGGAAGTTAGAATAATACATTCACATTAATAATTATATCAAATCAATTACTATATAGTTAGAATGCTCTAAATTAGTACCATAATTTACTAAATTTTTAAATTTTAGCACCTCTATATTTTCAACTCGAACAAAAGATAATCAATGTATAGAAGTTTTAAACTAGCCTTTGTTATTAAAATGTAGTCAGACATTATATATACTTCAAAGACAAAATATTCTATTAGTTGATTATTCACCAATGTAGCTCACCTACGTAAAAAAATGTACAAAAGATTTATTTACATGTAGAAATATTATACAAATATTAGAAAAATAGAAACTAAATATAGCATTCACACATGGTCATCATAAACATGAAGATGTTAAAATATTCTCTCCATCAACACAATCATCAATGTTTTCTTATCCTTCAATATTCATTGTTCCAAATAAATTTGATGATGAACTTGGTTATTTTCTCTAAAAGTAAAAATATATTAGCAAGAGTTAGCAAGAGAAAAACATACGTTAAAAATATATCAAAAATAGAAAGTGCATAAATATAAACTATGAATTACCTTCATATTCACTAGTCAACTAATTTTGGACACATATCAAAGTTTCAAGTGTTTTTTGGCTTAAACTATTTTTAATTGAGTCAATTGTTTCTTTTCCAATACTAAATCCCGATTTAGAAGCAACAATTGACATATGAATGACTGAAACATTTTGAGCAATTTTTCCCAAATAAGATATTTCATTATGTTCAATTTTTACCATAATAATATATCAAATTACTCATCTACTCTATCTATAAAAGGAATAGTTGGTTTATCTAGATAATTCTCCAAATCAGTTCATGTTGGCTCTTTTGATGAACATTCTATTACTTATTCATTGCAAACTCCTACTTAGGCCTCCAATAAGACAAATACTTGATGAACTTTCAATTCTAATAGAGGGCTTATTGGACACACATCTAGTCATAGATTTCACAACACTTCAATAAACATTATACATACTTGTCAAATATTGTTTTACTTTTCTGATGATGTTGTTTCTCTCTTTTTGTAAATCGTGTGAAAATAGTATACAACAAATGGTATTTTTGATCTATGGTCCAAAATCAAAACAATCACCAATAATATATTTACTTCTTTTCAATATTAATTAAACTTTTCCAATATTGCATTTCCCATTGATGACATTAAATATGACCAATACAACACCATTCCATTAATTAAAGGTTAAGCCCACAAATCATATTGAAAAATATATTTGATGTAAGACACTTAGAGCAGGAAAAAATTTTCACTTAACTCATAAAATGGAGCCAAACATCCATGTATCACTCTTAAATCATCACATTTATCCTCAAAAGGACATAAAATTTACATTAAAACAATTACAACATTCAAAAACATCTTTGAAATCTAAAGTCATATCGATCAATTTGTAAGTAGAATTCCACTTACTCTTCACATCAAACACTCAAGAATGTTTAGGTGCACTCAATTGGCATGTATATTTGTAGAAACAATCACTCTTTATAGTTAAACCTTTAATATATTTTATATATTCATAAACCTTCTCTATAGACTTAACAATCTCATTTAACTCATTTTGGACAATTAAGTTTAAAATATGAGTACAACATCTCGTGTGAAAACAATCACCCGAAAGATTTAGAGTTCTACTTGAGAAAAATTTTTTATTTCTTTAGCCACAACATCATTTGCACTTATTTTGTCAAATGCAACCATAAAAACCTTTTTATTAAGTTACTACTCACAAATTTTATTAATAAGGCACTTAATTATGCATTCTCCAATATGTAGACTTTTAACTTTCGTAAAATTCAATACTTTTTTTTGTAGTTTCAAATTTTCATCAATAAAATGAGTCTTCAAAACAATATAAGTAATATTTTGTGAAGAAGTCTAAATATCACTAATATAATTAATTTGGCTTTTAACTTTTTCCAACATGTCGAACACATTTTTTTTCCATAAATTCTAAGACAATCTCTTGTACTTGTTCTCATAGAAACTATTACAAATTGTGATTGTAAATTACTAAGCCTACCTTTTAAAGCATCCATGTTTCATAATTGAAAATAGATATTAATGTAAGATAATTGTCTCGGCCAACTCTAATCTACTCTTTCCTTGATCAAATTTTCAAACTTTTATTTCATATCTCCACCTTCTTTCACTCTCATCTTTAAAATTTGTTGCCCAATATCACAACTAATTTATTTTATCCTCTTCATTTTAAAATTGGGGCATTTTCCTTCAATAAACTTCCATAAATGAGTAATTCCATAATTTTTGGCTCCCTTCAAACTTCTTTTTCACAATAATGACAAATAACCCATAATCCATTTTCTTCATATTTTTTGTCAAAATATGCCCATACACCATATGCCAATTGTCTTTTTTGATAATGTAACATCTATATATTCTCTTTCTTTAGCAATAAAATTTTTACTATCTTTTTTACTTCCACTTTGTTTATTTACATTTGGTAATAAACTTGCACGATCTATATTAAAAAAACAACATATCAATTTGTAAACTCCCAAAATTATAAAAAATGACAATTACAAATCAAGTCTTCATAAAATAATGCACAATCAAGCCTTCGCCGAAATCCGTGTTTTTCATAAATAAAACAAAATAATGCACAATATTTTCTTGACAAAAATCAAGCCTTGGCAATAATCCTAAAAAAATTAAACAATATTATTATCATTTATCAATCAAGTTATAATCAATAAAATACAAACAAAAATAAAAAACATGTAATTACGTAATCAAGTAAAATTACAAAATTTATCAAGAAAATAAATAGAAATTAATCAACTCTCATACATGATACAACTAATCAATTTAAATTCAGAAATTAAATCTGTAGTTATCCAAAAATCCAACATGTTGCTATTTGCCAAAAAAAAAGTTGTATGCTTGCTTAAAGATTAAAAATCATAAAATGAAAAAAAATGTACCTCTACTTGACTAGCCCTTGTTGAAGCGTTGGAAGAAGTCCGCATCTTCCACTCTTTCCATTATTTCATGTTTTAGAGGGGAGACTTGGCTGTCGTTGTCATCTCCGGTGGTGCCGCCGTTGTTGTTTCAGTTAATTCCATGAGGAAAACAATGGACTACAAAACAATGTAGAATCATAAGGAAATGAAAAAAGTAGAGATTTCAGAACTCATAAGACTTGAAGAACCTGTAATTGATTGAATGTCTTGGCTAACACAATACCTACCACTAAAACCCAAGTAGTGTATTAAAGTAGTACTCTCAATCACAAAGGGAGCAATTGATTGATATAGATCGCTGCAATTCATAAAATTTGAAAGAGATAGCTGTAATTAATATTTAAACCTCATAAATTGTGGTGAACTTCACTAATCAAAGAGTTTGCTTCAGCAAATGCTACAGTAAATCTTTTCCCATGATCAAAGCCTCTTCTTGGTGGGGTTCAACCTCAAGACTTCATGCAATTAGAGTATCTTTAATCTACAAATTGATCATATGTTTTAGGATCTTATAAAAATTCTTATTTTTATAAGAATATATATATATATATTGTCTCATAATTAAAATACTCGTTGACCAAGACAAAAAAGTCTCATACAAGTGACGTCACGCCACTAAAACCCATCCGTTATTCTAAAAAATTGGATAAGAGATGCTTGCAACATCTTGACTAATTATTGACCATGTGAAGTTTGAGGCAGCTTTGGAGATGTTAGATGTGGATCTCTACGAATTTGAAAGAGATAACCGTAATTCATATTTAAACTTTATGAACTGTGGTGATCTATACAAATCGAAGAGTTGCTATGTGGAATTTGCTTTAATAAATGCTACAACAAATCTTTTCCCACAATTGATATCCTCTTTTCAGCGGGGATCAACTTCAAGACTTCCTACAATTAGAGTGTCTTTAATTTGCTAATTGATTACATGTTTTCGAATCTCATAAAGATTCTTATTTTTATAAGAATATATATATATATATATATATTATTATTTAGTCTTATAATTAAAATACTCGTTGACCAATATAAAAAGACTTGTGCAAGTGACATCACCCCGGTAAAACCTATCCGTCATTGTAGGAAAAATTGGATAAGAGTTGAGGGTTTCTGGATATTTAATTTAAGTTGTGAACAGTAGGTTTTTTTCTTTTAAAAAAAATCACAAACGATTGATGTAATTGAATTGTTTAATTCGTGATGCGACACCTAGCCCTGCTCATTTTGTATCAACTCAATCAAATCAAGATGTGATTAATATATAGAATATATTAATTTCACAAACTCTAATTGAAAAGGTGCCAACGTGTATTCACTATTTTATTTTAAGTACTGTGGGGAACTCTAATGCTACTGCATGAATGAAATTACAAATTCATTTTCGTTCGCTCATCAAGAAGTTCTGGATATTGCCATTCATATTTATGTATTATCTGTTCGCACGTCTAGTTAACTAAAAATTCATATATTTAGCATACACAAGAATACCATTTTTAACGATGTGGTTACTTCACATGTCAGTCATGGCTCAATGAGTCAACTATAAGCTGGCTTGGATATTTGTACATTTATTAATAAAAAGATACAAAAAAAATTATATATTTATTTCATTTGTTGGGAACTGCTCAACGCACTTGACTTGAATTATGTTTTAAACTTAATTTAACTAAAATATTAGGTGCTTTCATGCATATTTTTTGGGGGTTTTATTTCTTGATCTAAGAACAAATGGAAACTATTGGGATTTGTCGATTCCAAGTTATGTATGTTGACTTAATTAAAAGAGAATGAGAAACACATTTGAATTAAGTCAAAATGACAAATATATTAATTTGTTGATTTCAACTCTTATTAACTTTGGGCTGGCAAAAATTGAAATTAAAAGTAGAACGTCTAATTAAAATATAATAAAATAGAAAAACTAAATTAGATCATTATAAATTATCTCCTCAATTAGTGACAATATATCTTTAAAATTAAATATTTTAATCATAGGTCAGACATGAGACAACATCTTGACCAATAATTGACCATGTGAAATTAGGCACAGCTTTGGAAATGCTAGTTGTGGGTCCTTGCAGAGCACAAGCGAGCCTGCGGGATTTAAAGATTTGAAAAGTATAGACTTGTTATGAGATCTTGTTATTGTGTGTGCTTGCCATTGTTTTCAACCTAACTTGTGTTATACGTGGAACTTGAGTATAGTCCCAAAACGCTATTTTGCCTACCACAAACAAAAAATTGTTGATTTATTGTATATTTATGTTTTTGCCATTCCACATGTTTATATATATCATAATTACTTTTAAAAGAGGGGAGAAAGCGTAAGCTTGTATTTTCTCTTTTATTAGTAAAATCCTTATTAATTTAAAAAAAGCGGCAAATTCTCAAACTTCGTTAATTCTAAATATTCTTATCTTTAGTTTTTTTCTACATTTGTTTCAGGGTGAAACAAATGCAAATTTATATCTGGCTCCTCTTCTTGTACTTCTATAACAAAATTATATAAAATATTTAATTGCTTTGGGAAAACCTTTCAACTCATCCAGATGTATAAACAATTCATTACTAAATTTGTAACTGCTCAATAAGTGTAAATTGATAGGTGTAACTAATCGTCTACCCTTATTAATAAAGGAGAAACCCAATAATTGTTTGAGATAAAAAGTATGAGAATGAGTCAATTAAAATATAAGAAAAATCTCAAACGTATAATAAAAATACCTCTTGCAGAGGGTCACGGGTTCAAATCTTACCAACTTTAATTTCTTAAAAGAAATAATAAAAATACCTATCACGGTAAAAGGTTACGGGTTCGAACCTAGTTAACATCAACTTATAACTTTCTACTAATAAGTCTTGAAAAAATATAGTAAAAGAATTAAATAATTATAATTCATCTTTTTATTTAGATAAGATATATAATTAAAGTCAATCACATTCTATATCTAAGATATTAAATTATTACAATTTTTTCTTATTATTCAATTAAAATTTATATATATAATAAAAATTTATCCGGTATATGTTATATATGGCCCATCATCTTGCCTACTTTCTTTAAAAGAAATTAACCAAAGTTGAAAATGTTCGAGCAACTTTAAAGAAATTTAAGTTTTAAAAATATTTTTATAGCTCACAAACCTAATAGAATCGCCCATCATCCAACGTGATAGGTGAGTTGGCTCTAATACTATCAGCATGACCCGGTTTGTTCAAAATTAAAAAGTTTAGTTATTTTTGAGAAATGGATAAATTAAGTTGAAGATAGTAAATATATGTCCATTAATATATTGAATCTCATAACGATGTATAAGTAATTAGCTGGACTAAATAAACGAGAACCTTACAAAATCACTCCCCAATGACTACCCAATTGTTGAGGACTGTCTATCGATATTGATGTTTGGTGATCATTTAGCGTTGACTTTATAGGAACATCTAAATATATTAATATACAAAGCAACCACAAATGGAAGCAAAGAACAAATTGGAATCGTAGGCTGCGCACTTCAACGTGTTGCTATTATGATGGGTATGTATCGTCCAATTTTCTTAGAAGTCAAAAGTTGGGGAGCAACAACACTAGTCTGATCTTATTAGAATGCAGTGGATATATATATACTTATTCTCCATCCAAAATGTTAATGGTTGGTTTTGACCTAAAAAGGACGTGAGTCAAGTGTCACAGTTGGCATAAGTGTACCTGGGCTTTAATACTATTACTGTTAAGTTTTTTGGCCAAAAAAAACTTATAATAGGTATTACGGATTTTTCTTAATTCAAAAATTAGTTTAAAAAATAAGGTTTTATCATTAGCTTATATATAAGTCACTAACAACTTCTACGACTGATGTGAAATAAATCTAATAATTACATTATTCTTTGCCCAAAGAAGGACATGGATGAAGTCACGTGTGAGATTGAGCTAGCTTTGGAATATAAGTCACTCTTATTATATTTGTCATGTCAAGTGACATTTCATAGGTTTTTAAATAATATCAACATAAAAATAATTCAATTGGGGACTTCGAATTAGCCATAAAAATGTAAGCGATGAAGGTTACTCTAATCTCTGTAACTAATTACTATCAAAAAACTATTATGTCCCCATTTTTTTACGAGTCTTTTTGCCTAAACCTAAAACTCTAAATTTGAATTTTTTCTTTAGTTAATATTATCTAGCACCTTTTTTTAATAGCAGTAGCATAACCACTAGTGAAATTTGATTTTAAGAAAGACAGAGCACACAGATATCACGAACATTTTTTAAATTACGAATTAATAAATTTAAAAAATATATTAAAAATATGATGGGCGATACTAATTCACCATTGAGAGGAAGCAAGTAATAGGAATATCAATCGGTAATCTTCCAATCTATTGAAATGAAACTATTAAGAGATGCCCCTCTTTCAAGTGTGATCGGAAAGGTGAAATACACGTGTTGGACAAATAATTAAAAAAAATGTTAAATAAGGGTAATTCGTTCCATATTGTAACCTATGATGATTTTTCTCACAGTCTCAAAACTTCTGTTTTTTGAAAAATAAAATCAACGATTCGGGTCAACTTAGTATGACTTTCAAGTGCAAAAGAGAATAATATATATTAATTTTATATAATTTTATATTAGTTGGATTAAAAAATAATCCAAATGACTCTTAACCAACTAGAAGTGAACTTTTCCCAGCAACATGTTGAGCTGGCTCTGAATCCAAACCCAAGTCCCTAATTTTTTAATTATTATTCTACATAGGTAAAGAAGCAAATGATTTCTTGTTGATCCTCACAAAAAATAATCTTAATTATTAATTAATCTTTAACTTCCTTATTATATTTACTTATGATAGAAATAATATTACTTTAACATTCACACACTTAAAATTCCAGATTAATTTCATTGTGTTCTACATTTGGCAAAAAAATGCTCTTAACTATTATAAGTCATAAGACTCATAACATATTATAATTATCTGATCATGATCCAGCTTGCATCTAATTGGTATCTTGATTCCTGCTGCTCAATGTTTTCCATATTTGACTCAGTTCATTCCTTAAAAAGAAACTAACAAGTGCAAAACTTATATAACAGTTATAGGCCATAAAAATCTTTGAATTAAAGAAGACCTAAAAATGTGAACAACATAATTATCATACTCATCCACTCACTCCATACAACGTACGTATTTGTGAATCGTACATAGACAAGATACTATAAAAGTAGTTGTAGAATATATACTAACGAATGCGCATTACTCTTGCTTACCTCCAATAGAAAAAAAATGCCATTAAGCTACCACTTATTACTTTGATTTATCTTTCTTCCATTTTCACTCTAATTCCATGGTTTTATTCAATAATATATATATATATATATATATATATGGAGAAAGGAATGTGTGCTGCAGCACAGCCATCTTGGCTGTGCTGCAGTATGATCTTGGCCGTTGGATTAGCATCCAACGGCCAAGATCTAAAAAAAAAAAAAGGAAAAAAGGGGGGCGGCGCCGGCGCGGCGCCGCCGCAGCAGCGACGGCGGAGGGGGCGGGAAGGCTGCCCGGCGCCGGCGACGGCCGGGGGGGGGCGCCGGCGACAGGGGACGGGCGCGGGCGCGGCACGGCTGGGTGGCGGGCGGAGGCCGAGGGGGGCGCGGCGGGGTGGCGGGCGGGGGCCGAGGGGGGCGCGGCGGGGTCGCGGCGGGGGCCGAAGGGGCGGGGCAGGGTGGCGGCGGGGCCGAGGGGGGCGCGGCGGGGTGGCGGGCGGGGGCCGAGGGGGGCGCGGCGGGGTCGCGGCGGGGGCCGAAGGGGCGGGGCAGGGGACGGGGTGGCGGGCGGGGGACGGGGTGGCGGGCGGGGGACGGCGCGCGGCGGGGTGGCGGGCGGGGGACGGGGTGGCGGGCGGGGCGCGCGCGGCGGGGTGGCGGGCGGGGGACGAGCGGCGGTGGTGTCGCCCGGCGGCGGGGCGGCGGGCCGGCAGGGGAAGACCGGGGCGGCTAGATCCGCCGCCCGTCGCCCGGCGGATACGTCGCCGCCCGGCGGGGCGGCGACGGGCGGGGCAGGGGGTGGCGTCGCGTCGGCCGGGGTGGCGGCGACGCGTCGGCAGCGCGGCGGCGGGCGGCGGCGGCCGGCGGCGGAGCAAATTTTTTTTTTTATGGTTGTCATGTTTCAGCCGTTGGATTTGATCCAACGGCTGAAACACTGCAGCACAGCCATCTTGGCTGTGCTGCAGTACAGCAAATCACTCCATATATATATATACATATATATGAAATGTAAAATACCTATCAAACTTTCGTTGAGGGCAACTCTCGCAATGAGAGGGAGCATTGAAGGCGAGGGATAGGGACTGCAACAAGGCGCTGGGCCCTTGGCGCAGTGAGCCCAAAAACATCGTTCATATCCATGTCCGACGGCTTCATTCCATCAGGCAATGACCATGTAAAACAATGGACCAGCTGAGCCACAGCAAACTCCAAGGAGTGGAGACCCAACTGCATTCCCGGACAGGACCGCCGGCCAGATCCAAAGGGAATGAGTTCAAAGTGGTTGCCCTTGAAGTCGACGGCGTCCTCCTTGGTGAACCGTTCAGGCTTGAAGGTGTCTGGGTCCTCCCAAGAGGACGGGTCACGTCCAATTGCCCATACATTGATTGAAACACGAGCACGAGCAGGGATGAAGTACCCACTGATCATTGAATCCTCGGCTGTCTCATGGAGGAGCAGGGGGATTGGTGGGTGGAGTCGGAGAGTCTCCTTTATTATACACTTTAGGTAGGGAAGTTTGTCTAAATCTGACTCATTTACTACCCGTCCCATACCCACCACATCTTCCAACTCTGCTTGCACCTTGGCTAGCTCGTCAGGCCTATGCATGAGCTCTGCCATTGCCCACTCAATGACTGATGCCACGGTCTCTGTCCCTCCGAACATCACATCCTACATTTTCATGTGGTCACGGAGATAAACATGGCCATTGTATAAAACTGGTATTATATCACGTCAACAAATATAATATGTATCAAAAATACTATATGCGTGACATTCAATCCCTTTTTAGTATATATAAAATATGGAAAGAATTAATTACCATGATTATGGCCTTAATGTTATCCCTTTTAATCTTAATTGCTCCTTGAAATTCATCGGATTTTCCAAGTCCTTTTCTTCGTCAAAAAACTTTACCAGTTCATCCACCATGTCCATCTCATGTTTCTCCTCCTTCGTAGTGGCCATGTGCTCGTCGATGATCCGGTCAATAAACAGGTCCAGAGCGCCTCTAGCCCGTTTGAGTCGCTTGTTGAACTGTTGTGGGTCAATCCAACGCAACCAAACCGGTAAAAAGTCCACAATATTGAATGCACCCATGAGCTTGGAAAACTCTTGCAGAATACTTATGAACTCCCCCTGCCCTTCCAGCAGATCCGACCCAAAGGCAGCCCGGAAAATGATATTTTGGGTCATGTTGAAAACCAGCTCGCCAATATTCACCGGTTGATGAGCATCCGAGTGGATAGCACGGATTAGGGATCCAACCTCATCTCGGACAGACGTCCACGATTCAGTCCGCTTCCGGCTGAATAACCTTGTGACGCATAGCTTACGCATCTGACGCCAAAATGGCCCGTAATTAGCAAACGCCATGTCCGACCGGTCATAGGTCAAGTATTGAACGGCAACCGTGGCCGGGCGGTTCGAGAAGACATGGTCCCGCACTTGGAGGACCTCACGGGCCATGTCGGGCGACGTCACGGCCACCATGTGAAGCACGCCTAGCCGGAGGTAGGTGACTCCGCCGTAGAGTTTGCCGACCTGGGCCAGACCGCGGTGGGTGAGCTGGTCCATGATGTGCAAATGGCCGATAATCGGGTAACCGGTTGGACCTGGTGGGAAAGCCGGCCTCCTTAGTTTCACGGTAAAGAGGCTGATCATAAGGAAGAGGAAGAAAAGAGGATGATATACAGAGTGAGTGGCTCTGATAGTGCGAATTGATCCATGGCCAGATGCTTTAAACCTCTACAAACAATACACAAGAGGGTTTTTCTATATTTTGCAGCTCTCTTTCTAGCTCTCACAAAAGCATGATGAAATTAAGTCTTAACTACGAAGAGGTTTTGCAGGCATGAAAGCCAAAAGGATGAGAAATGCGTGAAAGCCGAAAGGATGGGAAATCATGAGTATGAAACCAATAACATTGATCAAAGTGCGTGCTTTCTTCTATTTTTATAGAGTCACTAAAGGACAAATCGGCCATTCAACATGAGTTGATTAATGCAAGGTTTTCATTTCTTTTTTAATTTCCTTTTCATGGTTTTATTCATCGAAACGTCCGTGAAATACAACCATAAATTGAGAGTAAAACTTCCTTACAATAATAGAGTTTACACGTGTATTCTCTGCATCAAACATTGAACAACCACATATTTATATGCTGATAAAAAATACAACAACCACATTTATATGTTGATAAAAAATACAACAACCGCATGTATATGTTGATAAAAAATACAACAACTACATTTACATGTTGATAAAAATACAACCTTATATCAATTATATCTTCAATACCCAATTACCATGGAGAGTGTATACTGCCCCTAAGGCTGGTTGATACGAGGTTCTCCCAAAATTATGAAGCTGGCGTGGCCTGCCTAAAAACCACTCAATTGGAAAAAAACAACCACTCACTTAAACAGATTTTAGCTTGGAGATAAAAGTAAAGTTTTATGTAAGTATCCTAGAATTAGTGTCGTACCCAATACTTCTCAGGACAAAATCCAATTTATTATTAAGAATAATTTATAAATTTTTAACTTGTATTAATCATTATAAATAGAAGATTTAGGCCATTGGTTTGTAATAAGACTAGGTTGTTACAGACGATATCAAAATTATATTAGAGTAAAAATTAAACTATATTAGATGGTAAGCTGGATTGAATGTATGTTAGGCTTCCGGCCCTCCAAGTCGAAGATAGGAATTCCAAGGATTCAATAATTATTTATGAACTTGCTTAATTAATACATTATTTTCTTTACCATTTCTAAAATTTATTGGTTGTATTAGTCTGATAGCATATTTATTTGGTTTTGAGAAGTCGGATATATATATACATAAATAAAAACTTTACTTTAAGACAAAGAAAAGCAAAACCGATAAGATAAAACCAAGATCTAATTACTGTATAATACCCCGATCTAAGTACGATATGATGAGCCAAATTATTTTTTCAAAGTATTTTACTAATTAACCGGTACATCTTTATTAATACACTAAATTTTACACTAATATGAATATATAAAAGAGAATAATTAGTATAAGTAGTTACACTCGTATGTGATAAGAACATTTTAAAATTTCACACTTTTTAAAGTGCATAATTTTCTCATTTGGTAGAAATTAAACTCTGATGTAACTCCATCATCATATAGAGGTAAGCTTTTATGATATATATTGATGTACATAATGCTGACTTCACCAAATCTTTGCACACAATAAATTATATATATATATATATATATATATATATATAATGGCAACAAAACCACTAAGTTCATCACCACCCAATTACATTCCTTTCCATTGTTCTTTAATTGTCATCAGATCTACTCAGTCAAATGGGAATCATATAAAAGGAATTAATTACCCATTAAATTAATAAATCAAACATACAAAAAATAAAATATATGCTAAACTATAGTCTCATCTTTCCTCAATATATAACTTCAATGGAATCTATTGCTTTATTTGCTAGTTAATCAAAGAGAGTTTCGTTCATTGCTTGTCAAGTTAGAAGGAATGAATCATGATGATGAATATACTTGTTTTTATAAATGCATATTTTTTATTGCGATAAGTTCGTAAAACATAAGTCATGTAAAACCATGATGATGTTATACATGTAGAATATATTATCTTGCTAACATTATTTAGCTAACTATTGTTAACGTGTAATCAAAATTAGTATCTAAGTAACAAAAAAGAAAAAAAAACCATCATTGTAAATAGAAGGCTAATTTCTATGCCATTTTCTAGATAAGGATAAAGAAATTTTCACTTTTGTAAGTAAAATCATTCATCAAATTTAAAGTATGTTTGGTTGTTTTCTTATATGAACAATAGGGTTTTTTATAATTTAAATTTTCAATACAAAAAGTGCACTAGGAAACCAAAAAAAAAAAATCAAACAATCATAAGCCCCAAAAACACTAAAAATATAAGCATGCATAAAATTAAAATATAGGGTTTTGCATTTATGAGTTTTTAAAAATAAAATAAAATTCATTTTGTTTTTAACTTTGTCAGACTTTTCTTGTGCCGAAAAAGATTATAGTATTTTTTATTCTGCTCACTCCTCTAGTGTCTAAAATATGAAATCTATTCAGAAAAACTTTCCCCTTATATTTTTTGTAAGAAATTTTATTGTGAAGTTTCTAAGAGGACTAATCGGTGAAAGTCTTACTTAACCTTATCAATAAATATTATAAAAATGGATGACTTTTTAATTGAAGATCAATTCTTTTACCATAAATTGCCATATTTCATAGATTTCAATTTCTTTTGTGCTAATCAAATTGAACCTAAACTATCATAATTGATGTTTGGCTTATGTCTAACTAAATCATAACCTTCTTTTGCTAGCTAAACCATAACCTTACAAATATGTAAACCATTGGTCTCTATCACCCACCAATAGCCATGCTGAACCATTTCACTCAACTCATGGATATGTTATGTTTCTGCTTAACTATATTAAGTCAATATATATCTAATTGTTAGTCAGTCAAGAGAAGCACACAGTTACCATGGACAGTGTATACTGCCCTTACGGCTGGTCGATACGAGGTTCTCCCAAAATTGTGAAGCTAGCGTGCCTAAAACCACTCAATTGAAAAAAAAACAACCACTCACTTAAACATATTTTAGCTTGGAGATAAAAGTAAAGTTTATATGTAAGTATCCTCAAATTAGTGACATACCCAATCCTTGCCAGAATAAAATCCAATTAATTATTGACAATGATTTATAAATTTTTAATTTGTATTAACCATTATAAATAGATAATTTAGGCCATCAGTCTATAGTGAGGTTAGGTTGTTACAGTCGGTATTAAAATTGTATTAGAGTCAAATTGAAACCATATTATATAGTAAGCTGGATTGAAAGCAGGTTAGGCATCCGGGCCTACAAGTCGAGGATAGGAATTCCAAGGATACAATAATTATTTTATGAAATTACTTAATTAATACCTTATTTTCTTTACTATTTCTAAAATTTATTGGTTGTATTGGTTTGATAGCATATTTATTTGGTTTTGAGAAGTCGGATATATATATATATATATATATATATATATATATATATAAACCTTACTTTAAAATAAAAAAAAGAAATAACGATTATATAAATAAAAAATTAATTATTTGTGAGAAAAATGAGTATCGAAGAATTTTGGCTAGACGATAGCTAAGTGACAGACTAAGGCATTGTCCAACGTCTGACCAACCACAGCTAAGTGAACATACTTAGGCATTGTCCAACGTCTGACCAACCACCCCCACCCAATTCACAACTCGTTCGTCCTTATCTCATTTTTTAAACATGACCTTGGAACTGCTCCATTCCTTCCAAGGTTTTCTTTTCCAAATTCCAAAATTTTGGAAGAGTGCAGTTCCTCCGACGCTGGGAATCACTGATATGAAATAAAATGGTTCGAAGCATTTGTGTAGGGTGTACCACATCTTTGTAAAACAGAGAGGGCATATTTTGGATGTCTGTGAAGGCTAAGATGATTGTCTTTCTACCCACCTAATATCAAACTCAAATAACAAATTTATAGGTTGATCGTTCCTTATCATAGTGTGAACGCCAAAGCATATTGGGTATTTTTCACCGTGAAGACCCCGTGATGAACGAGATATATTTTAAATTTAATAAAATATATATCAATAATGTGCAAATCAAATTCTAAAAATATGAACAATTATTTTTTAAATGAAAATAATCAATATTTATTTAGCTTCAACAAAAAAATTATTTTTAGAATACAATGGCTACATAAAAATATGAAACCTCAGCATAACCTAGCACATAGATGAAATGCGAATCAGAGTCTAATTACATCGACACACACATCGAGGCAAGACATCAATACATGCACAACACATAAAATATTTAATTAATTTAATTATTTACTTAATAAAGTATTAAACCTCGTTATATACATTAATTAAGGTTTATATTTTATGGAAACTTAATTGAAAAAGTCTAATATTTAGGTTTAATTGAAAAGGCATAATTAAACAATTTTTAAGTTAGGCCAAACGATGTACAAATGGGTTAAAATTTTGACCAATGGGCCATGACACTCTAATGGTTAGGTGAAAATTTTATCAATTGCTGGCCCATGGGCCATAATGATAAAAAGGCTAACTAAGGTATGGCTAAGGTACTTGAAACATTATTTTTGGGCCGTATACTAATTTTGCTAAGCATCGTTTGTGAGTTTGGGAACTCCAAATGGGCTTGGGTCAATCGAAATAGATAGCCAACACCTTAGGCTTGAGTCTAGTAAACTCTCAAGTCTAAATTCCAAGTACTTGGGCCTGAGTTTGCTCGAAATGGGCGGTATTGGCCAGGTCTTTTCTAAAACTAGGTGGACCTATTAAGCTTGGGAAAATGCTCGTGATCCACTAACCGTATATATGATCTTTAATTAAGGCCAAAACTTGCACATTTTTAGTAGACAATTGGAGAGTCGTTACATAATTTTAATAGATTTTATTAATAACTTTTTGGTAGCTCACCATGGAGCACAATTTTATAGCATGGCAAAATAAGCAACATCACAGCAAGTATATGACACAATTAAGGGCTATGTTTATGCCCTTTAAATGGTTAGTTTTGTGTGATAGGTTTTTAGGAACAAGCCAATACATAGAGCTATCACCATGTAAAGTATTGACATCATTATCTAACTACATTAGGATGTAAAAATTGGGGAAATGGGAGGTCAGGTTATAGGGACCTTGAAAACTGTCATCCTTTGCCAAGTTTGACATCCCTACATGCATTTACACACCATAACAGTTTTAAATATCAACATGAAAAAACTAGATCTAATAGTAATGAGTGCAACAAAGAAAAAATCATGAAAAAATAATATCTTCAACACAAAGATATGCTTTTTATGGAAAAATAGTGCATATCCACTACATCAACACACTTAAAAATGCATTTCTATTTTTATACATAAGAAAATAAATGATTTCAAGTCCTAAAGACTCCTAACACTCCTAACAAAGAGATCCACATGATAAAAAATAAAATAAATGCAAACATGAGCACGTATAAGCAAATAACAATACACAACAATGGGGAGAGGTGTAAATGGGAGACATTTACCTCAAGGGGGATAAAGAGGAGTGTAGGCTTGGCTAGGAGGGGCTTAGAGAGGTGGGCAAGGCCTAGAAAGAAAGGGAGGAACCCAAGGAGCAAGGTGGAGGATTGGAGGAAATGGGGAAAGAAGTGAAAAATGAGAAGGAGGGGGAAGAAAATGAGGAAGCCCTCAACCACAAAAGGCATGGTTTTGTGATGTCACAATAAGGTGCCACAATTAAAGAGGTACGAGTGTCATAACTAATTTCTACTTTTCTTTTTTTTTCTTACTTAAAATTTCTTTTTTATTTAATATCTTAAGGTAAGACAAATTATACACTAAGGAGACATTATTCCATCCCTTTAATTAAGATACTCAAACCTTTTTAGTGTGGAGGTAGATTTTGGCCAACAATTAAATTGTTTGATGTATACAATGAAGGATGGGTCATGTGATATTTGATATAAACCTCATCTTTTTATAGTCTATTGATGCAAAGGTATTAAAAGTGGGCCCACCAACCAAGTCAAAGGACATCATAAAGACAGCACACTGTTGGTCTTGCTTAGGGGGTGGGCATCAGACAAGCTGTTGTTCGCGTCTATCCGAAATTTCCTCGGACAAAACTTGTCTGATCGAGTCATTGTCTGAATTGTCTGTCGGGCCCGATCACTATTTGTGGATAGTCCAAAATCACATCTTTACCCTAGCGGAGTACTGTTCATAGGAGGCAGAAAACTCGTGTCTCCTCCGCCGTCACTGCTTGTGGCCGCCCTCTGCCGCTCGCTCGTTCCCTAAGTGCCGCCTGCGCGCCCTGAGTACCACCCCACCACAGTCTGTGGACCCCCTCTCCCTACGCGTTGACTACAAACTTCCTCTGGAGCCCTGCGCATTGCCGCCATTGCCTGCGTAACCCATCTGTCACCCCTGCCTCTGCCACCCTCTGCACGCCCTATGCTTCGTTTATCTTCTCCTTCAAATTCTCAATTAAATAAAGGTTAAGTCTTTTAAAAATAGTATACAAAAGAGGAAGGGTGCGGCCATCGAGAGAAATGGTGCCATCTTAACTTCATCCATCACTGCTACGAATGGCTCAAAACCACACCATCTCTTTCTTCTTCTGTTTTTCCAAAATGCGGATAATCCTCCCCACTATCTGATATTAGCGGCATTGAACCTGTTTCAATTCAACCTCTTGTTATGCTTTGATAATTTACAATTTTCCTTTTGAGAGATAATTTACAATTTATGATTACCTTTCTAATAATAGAAAAATATTTAACATAATGTTTAATGTAATATTTGTTGTAAGCAGCTTTATGATTATTTATTTATTTATTTCATTCAAGTTTAAGGTTTATAAAGGGTAAATTATTAGACACTCGGTTAGTGGTTCCGTCATATAAAAAATGTTTATGTTTAATTTATTTTAATTCGAATAAATTCGGTCAATCAAATTTAATAAGCATATATTTTTAATTTTGGGTGAACAAAGAAATTCGAACGTTCATGCCCGCTTTCAATCTCTTACTTGTAGGCCCCAATTTTGTCCGTTGGTACAGCATTATCTGTAGTTGGCAGAGAACCGATGCTTTTTATGGTTGGCCTAATTTAACAAAAATGGGCCCACTTAATTTATTTGCACACCGTTCAAGTGGGGCAAGTGGGGTCATACAAGATTAGACGTGGTTGGTTACGAATAGAAGTATTTATGCTTCATGCCGTTTTTTTCTATTCAGTACTAATTGTATTATTTGTAACATGGAAGGAAGTTGAATTTTCGTTATCATTACTAGAATTATTATTATTATTATTATTATTATTATTATTAGCAGCAACAATAATAAAAGAAAATGCCCATTTTATCGATTGTCAATACTTAATATTTCATAAATTTTATTCTATAAAAAAAATAGTGAATTTTTTTCAAAGCATCTATCTATCTATCTATGTATAATTAAAAAAAAGAATTTTGTTAAATACTTCAACTTAAATGGAAAATGGTGTTCTAATATTACTTTATATATCCTCTCTCATTTTTTTTTTCATATTCTTTAAATTTTTGTCTGCACTACTTGCCTAAGCGATTGGGATAGGCCAAGTGGCCGGATGCAATTCCAATAGCACACTCCCATAGGTGAAATATTTTCTTCATTCTCTTTGTTTTTTTTTTAAATAATGGCGTTCTATATAAATTTTTATTTTATTTTTACATGTTTTTGTGAGATGAATTTTATAAATATCATATCATACTGGTAGATTCAACTTTATATGTTATATTGAAAAAATAATGCCATATGCTCCATTACTTTTCCCCATTTTTTTATCCCTCCTAAAGCATTGATTAGCTTAATAAGTTAGTCATTTATATTATGGAATATGCATACTTTTAAAATTCACTTTGAGAGTCCACGCTAGTTCTAAATGAGCATGAACTAGCACAACTCCCAATGTTTAAAAAGCCATCAACGTCTTTAAAAAATAAGGTTTTAGAAGTCTATACAGCACAATCCTTAGATTATATACTTTTGCATGATAAATTTCTGTCGGCCAAATCAAATACGAGATGGAAAAAGTGAGAAAAACTTTTGCGGTATACAATATTTTTTTATTGAAATTTAGAGAGAGAGATTGCTTGCTATTATTGGTGGCTGGTATGTCAATATCTACGACATGTAAATCAAATCATTCATCAGTGTTCTAAGTTCCTTCGTGGACTGTGTGAAACTCGAAAGGTAAAAAGTGGACACCACCTAGTATGAAGAGAGTCCGAATTCCGAATTTTGAAATTATGGTCGAAAGTAAAAAAAAACTCAGTAGAATAAAATTTAAAGTAGAAAAAAATGGATTTCTTTCCTAATTATTTTTTAAAACAAATTGTATTCTTATTATTCACTGACTCACTATTATAATTACAATCCTAGATCTTATTACATTCGAAACCATATTGGGGAAGTTCATTTTTTCCCTTGGGTATCAAGATCGTTACCGGTAATTAGCAAGAAGACCTCCCGCGCACTTAATATCTACCCACCAAAAAGAGAAAATAACAAATATTATCACAAAAAAAGGTTCAGGCAATGGAAAGTTATAGTCGATCAGTAATTAGGAATGGGACGAGAGGGATGGGGACCAACTTCTGAGGCCCATCTGCTTGGATTACGCGGAATATATTTTTTTAAAGAAAAATAATGAATAACAAGCTTGTGAGATAAGCCAAACGCGAGGCTTACATCATATGGAAATTATTATTTGTAAAGCCAAAATTAGTTTATTATAAATTAATTTTCCAAAAATGTTCTGTTTGGTTATTAATTAACAAGGTAATTACACAATTAATTGAAAGCTTAATCAGATGGATAATCGATGAATAATATTGTATAATGTTTCTTGAGTACTCATACTGTCTTCGATTCAATTAGATAAAAAAGAAAATCCTACTAAATATGAGTATTGACATTTTGATGATCATTGATGATGTCCACACATTGTCCAAAGAATAGTTTATTTCTATTTTTAAAATAATTATTTTTCTTCTTAAAAATGATAGTAGCAAAAACTTACATAAGCTGCAATGGTAGTAATTTGCTAATTATATATTTTCTAGTTTTGCTTTGGAAAAGATAGCTTTTCTAGTTACTAATGTAAAATTTCCTGACCAAAGAATTTATATTGTAGAAATAATATTTTTTGCAAGATAAATAACCTTTAATTAGTTAGAACTTATTATTAAATTATTAATAAGTACAAAGAGAGGTGAAGATCCATGAATCACATGGAAGTGGTACTACACCTTAAACCATGCGGAGAGATTGAAGACAGAGAGATATATAGAGCAACTATTTTTCTTACGGTTGGTTTGGCATGGATATATATGCTTAATAAATATGACATTAAATGAGAACTAGCCATATATTATTTCCATTGCTCCATTTGTTAATATTTGTTTGGATCAAACTAAATAGGATATCTAATTGTTAGGTTTTCATTGAGTTCGTTATGAGTAATAGAATTACGGAAGAGGGCCATAACCTTCTTTCTTTTCTTCCACCTAATATCTAAATATTATTAAGACACTAATTGAAAAATAGAATACATATATTTACAAATGATAAAATTTTGAAGGATGTGATGTTCTTGGCATTAACCCTCATTCTTTTTTGGGGCTTGGGTAGGTCTATTAAACAAGCGAGTAGGCTGAGCTCACCTTGTGTTTGAACTTGACTTGAATAGCTCGAAGTTTGTTTGAACTCACTCTCGAGATCAAAGTAGTTTAGAGCATATATACTCGAAATCGACTCAAATATTTTTGATATTGTTCGACTTCAACTCAAGCTCGAATACACTTAAACTGTTAAATTTTAAGGAGTTCGAAACTAGATCATTTATAAGCTTAAAACCACCTCGTTTATGAGCTCGAAACCAGCTCATTCAGAAGCTCGAAGCCAGCTCATTTATAAGCTCGAAACCAGCTCGTTCATAAGCTTGAAAGTAGGTCATTTTGGAGAAAAACATAGCGTTATAAAAATTAAAAATTAACAAAATAGTATATCAACAAAATAGTCTATCATATTTACAATACCTCATCACCCATCAAACAATCAACAATCCTCATCACAATAAAAATGTCCCTAGCTCATTTTATTCACATCAATTTTATTATATTTTTCTAAATTATCTTATGATCAAGTAGCATGGTCGGACTTAATTTACTTAATTAAATAATTAGTATTCATTAAGCATAACTCAAATCATACAAATATCACTTCATCTACTATCAGACATTCATCACGTCAAAATTCAATCTTAGCATTTTGTACTAAAAATTATCAATTTTAAATAATTAAATCGGAGGTGATTATACATCGCGTCGTCAGCAATCGGTGACGGCTAGGGTTTTGTCGTCCGTCTTAGAGCTCGAATTCAACACTCGACGGTGCCCGAAGTTTGATCGGGTTCGATTGGATGAGTTTGACTGAAGATCTGGTAAATTCCAGCGAATCTGGTTTTCCAACGGGTTCTGACAACTTTCCGGAGGTTTTCTGGCAACTGTTGCTAGCGGTGGCTACTGGCAGGATGGCAGTGGAATGGGGTACCGTTGGCACCGACTTGGGGATCCCGACACATCTATGGCGTCGACAAGGTCGGCGGAGGCGGTAGCTCGCTGAGAAAAGGGCAAAATAGGGGCAGTTGGTGGTGGGCTGACAAGATTCGGCCGGGATGGCCGGCGTTGGGCTCCACTTAGGTTTGGGAAGGTCGAGGGAGGTCGGCGACGTCGAGGTGGTGACTGGATGGTGGTGGTGACGGTCACCGATAGCGGGATCGGTGACGGATGCGCAATGTGGTCACTGCAGCTTCATCACGTCATGGAGGCCGGGTGATGGCTGGACGACAGGGGGAATGGTTGGCAATGTTTTGGCGTCGATCGGCAGTGGTGCAGCGGCCGGAGGCTGTGTGGGCGACGGAGAAGGAGGGTAGCACCAAGGGTTTGGGGAATGAGAAGTGTGGGGGTGGAGGGGATGAAATGGGTCGGTGGCAATATCATAAATAAAAGTTGACTCCAATCCGACTCGAGTAAAAAATAATAACTAATTCGTAATAAATCTTAAAAAAATTTAAAAAGGAAAAAATCCCATAAAATATTATACACACCATAAAATCACAATGACAAGTTTTATAACTAATAACCCACCCAAACTACCTTATAACGCATCCTAATGCGTTATTCGGCCTAAAAATAATTTTACGATCAAGTACATAAAAAATATACTGCAATATCATATATTCTTATAACTTATTTCTTGTTATCTTTCCAATATTATTATCATATACTAGTACACTTAACCATCATCGCTCATAACTAACGGCTAGCCTCGGCTTAGCATGCGGTTCATGAAACACACTCGACTCGAACTAACTGGTTTTTTAATGTAAAACTCTAACTTGAGTCATGGGTTTTACACATGGGCTTATTGATGAATGCCAGATCATGTAAGAACCCGATTATAGGAATGATATTGTTTATATATCTATATATATATATATGTTATCTTGATAATAAACTGAAAATCTCTTGGCTATCTTATCCATGTTTTTGGTGGTTTATCTCTTATATAAGCCATAGTATGCATAATTTGTTAACTTTATAATTTTAATTAATTAAGCCATGATAAACAATTAAATTGTTGTGACATAGATTTTTTGCAAGTAGCATACTCATGTTAATTAAAATTAGTTTTTGTTCTTTAATTATAGTAAAATTATATTTTAGAATTTATGTTAATAGTAAGATTTATCTATCATTTTAAATGTGTGCTGAGTAGCTAAGTGATATTATACATATTATTATATTATATTACCGAGTTGAATTCGATTTGAGCTATGAGTCGATTTCGAGTCGAGTTCAAGTTATAACCGAGTCGAGTCAAGTCAAACATTGCCTTGCTCAAACTCGACTCGTAGGATTCGAGTTTAAGTTGTGTTTAATCTTGAGCATTTAAATGTCGAGTTTTGAGTCGAGTTGAGCTGAATGTTAAATGCTCATTAGCGGGCTCGCTTAATTAGCAGCCTTAAGCTTGAGTTTGGCAATAACAATGTTTAAACATTCATTGGAAGAGTTAGAGGATAACCCTAATATGTTACAACATTTGGAAGTTTATTCGTAATATTTGAAATGATTATAAGTAAAACATTTTACGTGGTTCTTGAAATTTAGAATCAAAGAACTAGTCTGAAGCAATTTGTTTAAAACAAATAATTTTCAAGGTGATTTATACTCCACACCGCATGTTTGTCTAGAATGGAAATAGGAGATCAATGCTGAGTAAATGAAATCCACATTGTTATGATATACATAAACACTTGAAAATTCATATTCCTGCCATAGAAAGGTGAACAAAATACATATGCATGTTTCTATTTAACAATATTTTTTTGTGATGCATGCATATATATATTGTTTTGAAATTAATTGTTTGAGTTTCTAGGTACGATCAACAATATATATATTTCTTATACATACTCACAAGAATCATGTTATACTACATTCTCCACCCATATTTCTCCATCCACCCCCCCCCGGCGATGTGAAATATGGGTTAGGTGTTAATTATTATTCAGGAAATCTAACTTATGCAAGGATGTAGGTGGTAAAAATGTCTGTTGAGTGGGCCTTAAGCATTTTTCAATGCACAAAGAACCTATTACTCTAATTCAATGTGTGTATTTTTTGGTATAATTAATTATATAATGCATATGTAACTATCAGAATACCATATTTATTGGCATTTTTCTTGTGAAAATACATACAATCTATTCAGTGGACCCTTTATATGCGAAAATATCAATTAAAGAGTTATTTTTTAAAAAAAATTAAGAACGTAAATATTTTAGAGGACAGTTTGCGAGCATTTACAATTTATTATGATGGGAAGAAGATAAAAAGAGTATAAGGGTATCTGGCAAAACATATAACTACTAAATTTAAAAAATATTTAATCAAGTTTTAGAAAAACAAAATATTTGTTTTAATGAAAAAAGATTCCATATCTCAAAAAATATATTTGGCTAGTGAAGTGGATGCAAACATTAAATTTTAGAATTGGGGAATTGAGCTAGTTTTGTTTTTTGATGCGAAGAAGGAAAAGAAGACAAGAGAAACAAGTACACAAAAAGTTAAAGAGCTTTGACAACATGCCTAATCCTCCAAGTGGAATGGAGAAACTAAAGAGTGGAAAGCTCCAAGACTCCTGAAAGTAAAAAAAAAATGAAGATCCACAAGTAAAAATGATGGGTTCAATTTATTTATTTAAAATGGATCGTGCAACATTGGGAGGTTGTCTTATGGAGAAAGAAATACGGACTAACAAATTCAATTTATTTATTTAATTGTTGATTGGTTTTGTGTGATAAATATGTGATGCACCTTTATTAATTGGATGCATCATTATTAGAGTGGGTTTGTGGGTGGATATTGTTGAGGTGCTTGTTTCTTTTTGAACTAATTGGTAAACGATATAGGAGGCTGTATGTCAGTGACTAAAATGTGGAGAAAATAATGTTCTTAACTGAAAGAAGAATAATTACTTTCGGCCTTTATATATGATAGAATAGCATATTGTAATGTGTTTGTACAAATTCCACAATTAATGAAACAATGTAACATTGCTCTGCTATGCTACACATTGTGCAATATCTGTGGGTTCTAAAACAATTTAATTATGGGGGGTCTGATGATGTAGTTGCTGATGAGGCAGAACTACAGCAGCACAAAAAACTAGAGAGACTATATATATCTACATGCCGGAAAGGTTGCATCATATATTTCTGGTGGTTTTTGCCAGTCTGTTTTTTCTGTCCTGAAGTAAGCAAAAATCATGTTTTATAGCATTTTCAAAGAGACAGTTTGTGGAGTGGAAGGCTTCATTGTCACGGTGCCCGAGCAAGTTGAAATAGGTGTGTTAATTTTTGGGCCCTTTAGACCCCCAACCTAGATATTATTATTGGGCCCTTTTAACCCCCAAATGATATTTACAATAAGTATTACGGCCTTTCTTAATTTAAAAATTAGTTTAAGGAATAAGTTTTTTCCATTAGCCTATATATAATTTACTAACATCATCGACGACGGATGTTGTATAAACCCAACACTAATAAATATCGTGCTTTCCATGTGATCTATTGACGTTTCTTATGAGTGATTTGGTTGCCTATTGGTATTGCATTATAGGCAATAAGTTATCTGAGGATAGTAAAAAATATGGTGTTGAAAATACTTGCACAAATGGCAATACATTACCAAAGGCTGCTATGAGCTATGGTCGAGCTCGTTGAAATTTTCTTTCCTAATCTTCAATGAAGAAAAATGTCATAGTTTGTGTTAAGTGAAGGTAAATGTATGTCTAAATGGTTAAGCTACTCTAAAAAATGACATTCAGATCCCACACACCTTGTGAAATTCTTGTCTTATTAAATTGAACGCATTTTTTCACAAAAAAATCAAGAAATTTCACTTATTTTGTCTCGGTTTATTTCTAGGAGCTTTATACTCAATATTTTTGTTGCTTTGCTGAGCAATGGTTTCATTCCCAATGGATTCCTCTCTGCAGTTGTTACTCTAGTAAAATGAATACTTGATTCGGAAACTAAAAAGTGTGCATTAGATAATTTTGCCATGAAGCTTCTCAAGTGCTCAAATTTAATTTTACAGGTTGCAGAACCATTAAGAGCTATGGTGATGGGGGCTCCACTTGAGGATGCTCGACATCTTGCTCAGCGCTATGATAGGATGCGGGAAGAAGCAGAAGCACAGGTACACACGTCACCCTACTTGGAAAGCCTAAAAGACTCAAGAGAATAATTACTTCAGGTCTTTGCCAAATTTCTTCTTTCGAGCATTGGAGGGGAGCTCACCCCGTCAAGGTCAGTATTTTGCTGATTAGGAGAGGTTATCAAAGAGCCAAGACAACAAAATCTAATCTTGTTAAGTGTTGATGTTTATCCAGGATTGCCCATTTTGGTTGTCATACAAACCAAGTCTTAAATTCAACGACTGTGAATTTTATAAAATTTTTGTTGTCCAGAACAGGCTATTGGAGTCTCAAAACGTCGGATGAAGGCAAGGGAAGCACCAGGTAAGTTTGATAATGCTTCAAAGCTGGAATCTGCGGAAGCAAAGTTGTACCAGCTTAAATCAAACATGGGAGTCTTGGGTAAGGAAGCTGCCCCAGCTACGGCTGCTGTGGAAGCCCAGCAACAACGTTAACACTTCAGCGTCTTATCGCTGTGGTTAGAACTAACGGCATCAGTGTGAATGGACTAGAGCTTTTTCGTGAATACCGAAATGTGAATATTTAAGTCAAAGCCGACCAGATTCTTTCATGTTTTTTTCGGTTGGTAAACAATGCAGGTTGAATCAGAGGGCACCTTTCACCATAGAGTTCTGCAGATTCTTGATCAGCTGGAAGAAGTTTGTGCTGTATTACTATGGATAGAACTTTGGCTATTTTTATTTTTGAATAGATATAGTCTTACGTGTTGTATATTTAATTTAGCCAAATTATACAAAAAAAGTACATCACTATAAAATTATGTTCCTCTTTATATTAAATTATAAAGAAAATATAATTTGATAACGAAACGTACCTGAATCCATTAAAGGAAAACGATTATTAACTTTTTAGGTTTTGATCTTCCAAATTCAATACCAGTTCTCCATGAGTTTCTTAATAATGGGATACTAGAAAAAACTACGGGCAAATTTGAGAATTATAACCGTATTTAACTTTATTTTTCATAATTCCAATTCAACGTATAATAAATTAGAAATTATGAAAATGTTATCTATATATATTTATTTACACTTATCTTAAATATTAATGACCTATTAATCTTAACTTTAATAGATTAATTTAATTTAGGCTAAACCTAAATAATATCATATTATAAAATCATATATGTATGTATAGATACGTCCAAAATCTAACAATCTTTCACTTAGATTATATATATAAAGATAATTGTATACCACCATATAACTCTATGAGCTCCAAAATAATATACGCTATTATTCCAAACATAATAACCTCATCCATTAATTATGTTAATATAGGATCAAGTGATTTTGTTGCATCTATCACTAAATCTATCAATAGTCACATATATCAACATAATTAAATAACATAGATCAAGTATTGATGTGTAGCATAAAAATTACATGTAATTTAATTTAAACATGCATATTTCTAACTGGTCCAACTTTATAAGATCACCAAAATAGAGTGAAACATAAAGTAAATACTGCAATTCACATAAAAAACAAAAAACAAAACAAACTCTCACTAAAATAACATATCATCAAATGTTACAACACCCAGATGAGCAACATGCTCATGAAAGACCTTGGGCAGTAAACTTTTATTAAGTGGATTCGCAATCATGGAGTTTGTCCCAATATGCTCTCTAGAAACTTTACTACTTTGAACTCTTTCTTTCACAATAAGGAACTTGATCTCTATATGTTTTGATTTAGATGAGCTCCTGTTGTTATTTAAATAAAATACTGCAGACTAATTGTCACAAAATAACTTAACTGGTCCTTCAATATTATCAACGATGTGCAGCCCTGTGACAAGTTTTTATAACTATATTCCATGATTGGATGCCTCATAATAAGCTATTAATTCAGTTGCCATGGTGGAAAAAGCTATGAGTGTTTGCTTAGCACTCCTTCAAGAAATAGTTCCTCCAGTAAGCAGGTAGAGATAGCCAGAAGTGGATTGACGACTATTTTAACATCCAGCAAAATCAAAATCAGAATACTCAAAAATCTCAAGTTGATCTGACTTCTGATATGTAATCATGTAATGTTTTGTTCTCTAAAGATACCTCATGACTCTTTTGGCTGATATCCAATGATCCAATCTTGGATTACCTAAATATCTGCCCAACATTCCAACAATATACGCAATATCTAGGTGCGTACATACTTGAGCATACATAAGACTTCCCACTACTGAAGCATAAAGAATCTTTTACATTTCATTTTCTTCTATGTCATTTTTAAGGCATTGATTAAGACTGAATTTGTCTCCTTTAAAAATAGAGATATCTCTTGGTTTACAACCTTACATGCCAAATCTCTTAAGTACTTTTTCTATATAGGTCTTTTGTGATAATCCGAGTATACATCGAGAGCGATCCCGTTGTATTTAAATTCCTTATACAAAAGATGCATTTTCAAAATTTTTCATTTCAAATTTCTTTGATAAAAATCTTTTGGTTTTGTGCAAAACCTATATCATTGCTGACAAGCAATATATCATCAACATATAAAACTAGAAAAATATACTTACTCCTACTAAACTTATGGTATATACAATCATCAATCGCATTCATCTCAAAACCGAATGAAAGAATAACTTGATGAAATTTGTGATACCGTTAACGAAAAGCCTACTTAAGTCCATAGATAGATTTTTTTAATTTGCAAATCCATATTCTTTGAATCTCTCGATACAAGGTTTTCTGTTTGCACCATATAAATTTTTTCATCAATATCATCATTTAAAAACGCAGTCCTTACATCCATTTGATGTAACTCAAGATCAAAATGTGCCACTAATGTTATAATTATTTTAAATGAGTCCTTTGATGAAATTGGAGAGAAAGTCTCATTATAATCGATGCTTTCCTTTTGAGTAAAACCCTTTGCAACAAGATGAGTCTTATATCTTTTTACATCACCTTTCGAATCCCTCTTGGTTTTAAATATCCATTTACAACCAACAGGTTTCTCACCTTCATGCAATGGGACAATATCCCAAAGCTCATTAACTCTCATGAACTTCATCTCTTCATTCATGACATCAATTTACTTTTGAAAATTAGAACTCTTCATAGCTTGATAAAAGTTGATTGGATCATCTTCTACCCTTCCAATGTTATCCTCATGTTCTTGGAAAAAGATGATATAATCATATGAAATTACATTTCTCTTTTCTCTTGTGGATCTCTTTAATGGCATTTGCTCTTAAGGCTCTTAAATTTACTCTTTAGGTATAACTTGATGATTGTGATTAGAGAGATTCTCGACATTGTCTTATAATTCTGGTATTGTTTCTTAAACAACATTAGGAATATGATCTTGATTATTGTCAAGAGAAACATTTTTTTTTCAAGACAAAGTCTTTAACTTCATTTCCCCTCCAAACTTAACATCCTCAAAGAACTGGGCATTTCCTATCTCAAAGAATGATCTTATTGTGAGATCATATAACTTATACCCTCTAGACTGTTTAGAGCACCTAACAAAATAGCTGCTAACTATTCTTAAGTCTAGTTTCCTTTCATTTGGACTATAAAGCCTTGCCTCAGTTGGACAACCCCAAATGCATAAATGTTTAATATTGGGTTTTTTCTAGTCTACAATTCATAAGGGGTCTTAACTGTTGCCTTTGTTGGTACTCTATTAAGAAGATATGCTGTTGTCTTTAGCGCCTCACCCCAAAATGAATTAGGTAAAACAGTACGAGCAATCATACTTCTCACCATGTCTTTTAATGTTTAGTTTTGTCTCTCAGCAACACCGTTCATAGTAGGAGTACCTGACATTGTGTATTGTGAGATGATTCTGTACACTTAAAGGAATTTAGCAAATGGTCCCGGATGTTGTACACCTGATCCATCATATCTACCATAGTATTCACCACCACAGTGAGATCTTATAGCTTTAATAGTTTTGTCAAGTTAGTTCTCAACTTCAGCCTTATATGTCTTAAACAAATATAATGCTTGTGACTTCTCATGAATGAGATAAATGTAACCATAATAAGAATAATCGTCTATGAACGCAATAAAATATTATTCACCATTTTAAGAAGCCGTAGGAAATGACCCACAAATGTCTGTATGTATTAGTTCTTAAACACTTGAAGATATATTGGCACCTAGTTTCCTTATATTTGTTTGTTTTCCGTTAATGCATTCAGCAGGGACTTGAAAATCTAACAAAATTAATAGAATCAAGAATTTTATATGATATAATTCATTCAATTCTTTATTTAGAAATGTGTCCTAAACGGTTGTGCCAGAGTAAAGCAAAATTCTCATTGGTTAATTTCTTTTCGTATCACGTAAACCCACATGCAAAGTTTCATTAAAAGATGCAATAGTATGAAGTAAATATAGACTATAATAAAAAGACAAGGAACCTGTACCCACACATAGAAAAAGGGCTAAACTTATTATTTCTAAATAGATAAGAGTAACCAAATTTGTCCAACATAGAAATAGAAACCAAATTCCGTCTAAAAGACGGTACTAGATAATTCCATCTTTCTTTTCTTATTTTTGTCCTGATAGGTACTAGCGAAGTGAATACTTTCAGCCTGTTCTTGCTTCAATCTTTCTTCTTCTTAGACACAATAAAAAATGCGCTCATTAGGAGGCCATTTGTCCTTTTGGTAGTTGTAACTGACATTAAATTGACTAATTTATGCCAGAAGAGAAATTAAAATTAAATGCACGAGCAAATCCTCAGATAGCTCTAACATTAATGTTTTTAGTTTTGAAACAATATTTGACATCTCCAAGATACACTCTCTTATGCTTGTTTTGCCTTTAAACTTTATTGAAATCAAGTTCGACAGAACCGTACTTATTTTAGCCTTATCGTTTTTTACAAAATGCTTTTCAATTTCTTTAAGAAACTCATTGGCTGCAGTAACCTTTCAGACACATCGCCCCTAAAGGTCTCTAGAATTCCACACTTCATGATCATAAGACTCACACGATTTGAACATTCCCACCTCTGAATGTCCCATTTTTATTCAATAAAACTTTTGTCCGTAAGAGAAGTAGGTTGTTTTGTCTTTAATGCAATGTCAAGATCCATGCAGCTGAGAACGATCATCATGCTCTCTTTCCAACATTGGAATTGGATTGATGTTGGCAGAAATCGTAAAAACATATTGACTAACTTAAAATAGAACAAAATAACATGCATATAATAAGATTAATAATTCAAACAATAGTAAATCCCATCAAAGATACTTAGCACAATATTAATATTTAGTCTTTGGACAAAAATATTAATTTGTAGGTGCACTCTTAGTGTAGTAATCAAATATAGTTAATAAATCCTGTAAAATAATAAATCTATTTTCAAATAAGTTTATTATTCATATAGAATCTTAATAATTATCCAATATTTATTATCACAAATGTGTATATAACTCTGTAAAATATTAACCTTCATTTGGGCTGATTAATATTCACATGAATATACTTACAACAGTCTTAATATTTTAAAATAAATTAATTTCTATAAAAAGGCCATTTTGGTAGTATGTTGTAACAATTGATAAATTCTAAAATATTAATTATAAATAAATCATAATTTGAATTTAATAATCCCAAATTTAAATAACATAAAACTAAAAAGGTTATAAAAATATCTTTATTTGAAAATTTTTGAAATTATAATATTTTTCCTTTTATAAATTTATTTTCCGCATTTGATATTTTATCAAAAGAGAACTTTGATTTGATAATAAATATCCCATATACAATTTCTTGTATTTTTCTTTGCCACCGATAGTGCTGAATTTGGGGGTACTCCCAATGGTTGAAGACTATATAAATTTGTTCCATCTAACAAATTATTATTATTCTAGGATGCTAAATTATTAGATTTGGATGTGATATATAACTAGAAAGTTCTAATAAGATTTTATTTTGGGATCTATTTTTTCTGAATTTTGATCCAAAATTAAACACAAATCAAATTAATCCTCAATGATCCGATCTGAAAATGCTCTGAAACTACTTGTTGTATATTTTTCTTAATGAAATATAAAAAACATCACAATAAATTTAATTTGAGTTAAATATTAATTTAATTTAAGTTAAACTTTAATAATTACATATGATACAAATATATATAAATGTATATATACGTCCAAAATCCAACAAAATATTCTTATTTTATCATGTCATAGACTATTATATCAATATTTAATTCAAAAACAATATGCATTGAAGTTTCCTATTTTACGCATAGGCAATCCTCCTTTCTCTCGAAATCTCCGTGACTATTTTCATTTTCTGCACCGCCCTTTCCCATTTACTTTTTCGAGTTTTTTTCTCTAAAATTTTGTTTGTCTTTGGGGAAAAAACGAAGAGACTATCATATCTAATTAGACAAAATTAAGGGACAGGTACCAATTGCTAAAAAATGTGCAAGGTACCAATCATGAGAGGAACAAATTGCTTAAAAAGAGAACGATCGTTTACAAATGTTTCTTTGCTTTGCAAATTAATTAATGCCCTGTTTGATTAACATAAAAAATATAAATGACATAAAAATTTTAAACAGCTAATTAACCTTACTAAGAGTAGAATATACCTGCAAAATAATCCTAAGAAAAATTAGGACATATTAAATGTGTTTTACTTTCAAATTAATGATGAGTATGTTCAAGCGAGTCACCTATGTACTCTCCTATTATATATAAAAATTTCAGTCATTTTTTCTATGGGGAGATAAAAAAGAAAAGGGAAAATTAATCAAGTACATAAGAGCACATGGGTGACCCACTTAGAAGTAGATAATGATGATTGCTTACGTGTGGATGCAATTGTGCTTAATTTGCACACAAAATAATTAAATAAATATTAGTTTTATGTAAAATATATTGAATATAACTACTTTTGATAAGGTTGACAATTCAATTTTTTATGTCATTTATTCGACTTTTATGCCAACCAAATAAAGAGGTTGGTTAACATTGGTTTAAGTTGATATAAGAATATCATGTCATATTTAGTCATCCATTGAATTCCATCACAAATTTTTACTTTTTATCAAACTGCACAAAATCAACCCCATCATCTAGCCCTGCCTCCTTGTAATCTAAAAGTTTATATTCACTAGAGCTTATATAGGAGTATCAACAAATGTAATTCTTCTCTAAAAATAGTTGGATGCCCTCCAAAGCTTCTTTCTTAACGATTTGATTTAAAAGTTGTGGTTTTAATTAAAACTAAATAAGTGGATACTAAGCATTCACATTAGTTAATAGATAAATGAAAGCAAAGCATATTCACCAAGGGAGAAAACCAATGTCTTGGATCGCATTTTGCAACTCAACTCAACATGACTATTTTAAAAGGAAAACGTTTTACCAAGTTTTATATTTTAAGCTTAAACTAAACCCTATTTTGAATTGGCCTACGTAAACTCCACTATCCCTATAAATATAAAAAATTAACTCGAATGTAAGGAGATGACATATATCCATTTACAACAAAGAGAGACCTGCCTAGCAAAAAATTGAAAATCTACTTTAAAAGACACGGAAAAGAGTACATTAAAAGTGCCTATTTTGCTAGAACTCCACTGTCACCATTTGAGGGCGGCGTGGAAGAGTACCGAAGATGGGAAGAGGCTATATTGAGGGTGCCACCATCTTTGCCACTGCCCATCACCACCACCACCACAATGTGAACCACCCATCTCCTTCACGACATCATCTTGTTTATGTTTCTTAGTGCACTTCTTAAGGTGGAGGAGGATGGTAATGAAGGTGTATTTCTTAATGTACTATTTAAATCGGATTTTGAATACTAACTTAGGTGAGGTGATGGTAGAGAGATGAATTTTTGAGGTGAAGTGATAGTTGGGAGGTAGGTTTTTAAAGTGAGGTAAAGGTTGGGGAGGAAGGGGAGGTGGGATTTCTGATTTCAAATTTAGGTAAGGTGAAGGTGGGAGATGAAGGTCAAGAATATGGGGTTTTAATGTATTTCTTAAGTGAATTTGTGAATACAAACTTAGTGAGAAGGTGGGTTTTTAGTAAGAACTTAAGTGACGAAGGTGGGTGGGTTTATGAAGAAGAATTTAGATGCAGTAAAGAGGTGGGGAAGGTGGAATTGGATGTTGGAAATAAATGTATACGTGAATCAGGTGTCATATGTTATTATATGAAGTTGGCTTAAATTAAATTGATCTAGTAAAGTAAAAAGTTATGGGTCATAAATTAAGGTGTGGAATTCAATGTGAAAAGTGTAAAATTCAATGTGTAGATACCTTTTCATATTTTTCTTTTCGTGATGAGTGAAAATGAATTTATGAAACTACAGCTATAAATAAGGAGGTTATGGTCCCTGAATCAATAAGCAGTTTTCGTCTGGTATCCCATTGTCCAGAATTCATGTTTTGGAAAATTCTTCTTAGATTCAGAAGACCAATACCGAAGGTGGTCAAGACTCTAGTTTCTCTTATGGCTTCAGGTACGCTTCCGCTATCTAGTTTATTTGTTCGATGATTTGATTTGAAATCTAATAAAGTCAACCAAGCGGTATCAGAGCCACCTTTATATTAAATCATTGAGTATTATGTTTTAATTTATATTTAAATTATAGATTGGAAATATTCAGTTTTATTCCATTTAGATCTACAGATTCAGGATTAAAGAAAGTACGGGAAAATACAGTTACAAAAGGTTATAATTTCGAAAACTCTCACATAAAGTTATTTTATATAACCTTTATTTTTTGTTCAACAATAATTAATATTTTAAAATTTATTAAGGACTATAATATGCTGCCAAAGTAGCCTTTTGTGGAAATTAATTTTTTAAATATTAAGATGATTATGAGTATTTAATTCATGTGGATATTAATCGGCCCAAAGGAAGGTTAATATTTGACAGAATTATATATTTATTTGTGGTAATAAATTCGGGATGATTGTTAAGTGTCCATGTGAATAATAAATCGGCCCAAAGGAAGGTTTATTATTTGACAGGATTTATTATCCATATTTGATTATTACACTAAGATTCATTTTTAATAAATAATGGATAATTATCAGGCGTCGATGTGAATGATAAATCGGCCCAAAGGAAGGTTTATTGTTTGATAGGATTTATTATCCATAATTTACTACAGTAAGACTCATTTTTGTAATAAATATGAGATGATTATTAGGTTTCCATGTGGATAATAAATCGGCCCAAAGGAAGGTTTATTATTTGACAGAATTAATTATCTATATTTGATTACTGTGTATTGAGACTCATTTTAAATATAGGATAATTACCAAGTTTCCATGTGCATAATAAATCGGCCCAAAGGAAGGTTTATTATTTGACAAGATTTATTATCTATATTTAATTACTGCACTTAGAGTACCACTAACAAATTCATATTTTTGTCCAAAGACTAAATATTAATATTGTGCTAAGTATCTGATGATGGGATTCAATATTGATTGAATTATTAATCTTATTATGAGCATTTTGTTTTGTTCTATGAATCTGGTTAATCAATCTGCTTATATGATATCTGCCAATATTAATTCAGTTCCAATTTTAAAGGCAAAATAAACATAAGGGAGTACATCTTAGAGATGTCAAATATTGCTTCAAAACTAAAAGCACTAAGGTTAGAGCTATCTGAAGATTTGCTTGTGCATTTAGTTTTAATTTCTCTTACTGCACAATTCAGTCAATTCAAAGTCAGTTATAACTGTCAAAGGGACAAATGGACTCTTAATGAGTTCATTTCTTATTGTGTGCAAGAAAAGAAAGATTGAAGTAAGAATAGGCTGAGAGTGCACATTTGGCTAGTACCTATCAGGACAAAAATAAGAAAAGAAAAAGGGCTAAGGATGCTGATAATGGGTCTCACAAACAACAACAAAAGAAAGAAAATCAGGCTTCTTGTTGTTTCTTTTGTGGTAAACCTAGATATATGAAGAAGGAATGCACTAAGTATCACGCATGGCGTGTAAAGAAAGGTCCATTTCTTAATTTTGTTTGTTCTGAGGTTAATTTAGCTTCAGTACCCATACACACTTGGTGGCTAGATTGGGGTGCTACTACTCATATAAGTGTGACAATGCAAGGTTGCCTGAGTTGCTGAAAACCAATTGATGTTGAAAGATTCATCTATGTGGGTGATGGCAAATCAGTTATAGTTGAAGCAATAGGGATTTTTAGATTATTATTAAAGACAAGATATTATTTGGATTTAAAAGAGACATATAGTACCGTCTTTTAGATGGAATTTGGTTTCTATTTCTATATTGGACAAATCTGGTTACTCTTGTTTATTTAGAAATAATAAGTTTAGTTTTTTAAATTCAAAGATTGTTGGTACAAGTTTTTTGTCTTTTTATGATAATCTATATTTACTTGATACTATTATATCTTTTAATGAAACTTTGCATGTAGGTTTAAGTGGTACAAAAAGAAAATTAACCAATGAGAATTCTGCTTTATTATGGCACAAGCGTTTAGGACACATTTCTAAACACAGAATTGAACGACTTATGTCAAATGGAATTCTTGATTCTCTCGATTTATTAGATTTTTAAGTCTGTATTGAGTGCATTAAGGGAAAACAAACAAATATAAGGAGACTAGGTGCCAATAAATCTTCAAGCGTCTTAAACTAATACATACAGACATTTGTGGGCCATTCCCTATGGCTTCTTGGAATGGTCAACAATATTTTATTACGTTCATAGACGATTATTCTCGTTATGGTTACCTTTATCTCATTCATGAGAAGTCTCAAGCATTGGACGTATTTAAGGCATATAAGGCTAAAGTTGAGAACCAACTTGACAAAACTATTAAGGCTATCAGATCTAACCGTGGTGGTGAATACTATGGTCGATATGATAGATCAGGTGTACAACGTCTAGGATCATTTGCCAAATTCCTAGAAGAGTGCAGAATCGTCCCATAATACACAATGCTAGGTACTCCTGGCATGAATGATATTGTTGAAAGACAAAACCGAACATTAAAGGCCATGGTAAGAAGTATGATTGCTCATACCACTTTACCTAATTCACTTTGGGGTGAGGCACTAAAGATAGCAGTATATCTTCTTAATAGAATACCAACAAAGGAAACTGTTAAGACCCCTTATGAATTATGGACTGGAAAGAAACCCAGTATTATGCATTTAAGCATTTGGGGTTGTCCAGCTGAGGCAAGGCCTTGTAGGCCAAATGAAAAGAAACTGGACTCAAGAATAGTTAGTAGTTATTTTGTTGGGTATTCTGAACGGTCTAGAGGATATAAGTGTTGGGTATTCTGAACGGTCTAGAGGGTATAAGTTTTATGATCCCACAATAAGGTCATTCTTTAAGACGGGCAATGCCCAGTTCTTTGAGGATATTGAGTTTGGAGGGGGAAATGAAGTTAGAGACTTTGTCTTTGAAGAAGAATCAGTTTCTCTCCCCATGATTGTTCTCGACAATAATCAGGATCAAGGTCATCTTCCTGATGTTGTTTAAGAAACAATACCAGAATTACAAGACAATGTCGAGAATCTCCCTAATCAAGTTATACATGAAGAGCAAACTCAACAACCTCAAGAGCAAATGCCATTAAGGAGATCCATAAGAGAAAAGAGAAATGCAATTTCAGATGATTATATCATCTTTCTCGAAGAACATGAGGATAACATTGGAATGATGGAAGATGATCCAATCACTTTTCATCAAGCCATGACGAGTTCTAATTCTCAAAAGTGGATTGATGCTATGAATGAAGAGATAAAGCCCATGAAAGCTAATGACGTTTGGAATCTTGTTCCATTGCCTGAAGGTGCGAAACCTATTGGTTGTAAATGAATATTTAAAACCAAAAGGGCTCGAAAGGTAATGTAAAAAGATATAAGGCTCGTCTTGTTGCAAAGGGCTCTTTACTCAAAAGGAAGGCATCAATTATAATGAGACTTTCTCTCCAGTTTCATCGAAACACTCATTTAGAATAATTATGGAATTGGTGGCACATTTTGATCTTGAGTTACATCAGATAGATGTAAAGACTGCATTTCTAAATAGAGACATTGTTGAAACAATTTATATGATGCAACAAGAAAACTTTGTATCGGGAGATTCGAAGAATATAGTTTGCAAATTAAAGAAATCTATCTATGGACTTAAACAGACTTCTCGTCAATGGTATCATAAATTTCATCAAGTGATTCTCTCGTTTAGTTTTAAGATGAATGTTATTGATGATTGTATATACCATAAGTTTAGTGGGAGTAAGTATATTTTTCTGGTTTTATATGTTAATCATATATTGTTTGCCAGTAATGATATAGATTTTTTGCACGAAACCAAGAGATTTTTATCAAAGAAATTTGAAATAAAAGATCTTGGAAATGTGTTTTTTGTATTAGAAATTCAAATACATCAGGATCGCGATTGATGTATACTTGGATTATCACAAAAGACCTATATAGAAAAAGTGCTTAAAAGATTTGGCATGCAAAATTGTAAACCAGGAGATACCCCTGTTTCTAAAGGAGATAAATTCAGTCTCAATCAATGCCCTAAAATTCATATAGAAGGAAAGAAAATGCAAAAGATTCCCTATGCTTCAGCAGTGAGAAATCTTATGTATGCTCAAGTATGTACACGTCCAGATATTACGTATATTATTGGAATGTTGGGCAGATATTTAAGTAATCTAGGTTTAGATCATTGGAAAGTAACTAATAAAGTCATAAGGTATCTTTAGAGAACAAAACATTACATGCTTACATGTTAGAAGTCAGATCAACTTGAGATCATTGGGTATTCTGATTTCGATTTTGGTTGATGTCAAGCTATGTCTACCTACTTGCTGGAGGAGCTATTTCTTGGAGGAGTGCTAAGCAGATACTCATAGCTTCTTCCACTATGGCAGCTGAATTCATAGCTTGTTATGAAGCATCCAATCATGGAATATGGTTGCGGAATTTTGTCACAAGGTTGCGCATTATTGATAATATTGAAAGACCACTAAAGATATTTTGTGATAATCAATCTGTAGTATTATATTCAAATAACAACATGAGCTCATTTAAATCAAAACATTTAGAGATCAAGTTCTTTGTTGTAAAAGAAAGAGTTCAAAGTGGTAAAGTCTCTATAGAGCATATTGGGACAAACTCCATGGTTGCGGATCCGCTTACTAAAAGTTTACCACCCTAGGTCTTTAATGAGCATGTTGCTCATATGGGTGTTGTATCATTTGATGATATGCTACTTTAGTGGGAGTTTGTATTTGGTTTAAGGTTCACTCTGTTTTGGTATTTTTGGTATTTTTGTTGATCTTATAAGGTTGGACCAGTTGAAAATAGGTATGTTAGATCAAATTACATGTAATTTTCATGTTACACATCCATACTTGATCTATGTCATTTAATTATATTGATGTATGTGACCATGGATGGGTTTAGTTACGATAAATGTAATGAAAATCACCTTGATCCTATATTGACATTGATTAATGGACGAGGTTGTTATTTTGGAATAATGGCATACGTTTTGGAGCTCATAAGGTTATACAATTATCTTCGTGTATATATTAAGTTCAAGTGGGAGATTGTTGGATGTTGGAGATAAATATATACATGAATAAGAAATTGTGTCATATGTTATTATATAAGGTTGGCTTAAATTAAATTGATCTACTTAAGTAAAAAGTTATGGGCCATAAATTAAGGTGTGGAATTCAATGTGAAAAGTGTGGAATTCAATGTGTAGACACCTTTTCATATTTTTCTTTTCGTGATGAGTGAAAATGAATTTATGAAACTACAGCTATAAATAAGGAGGTTATGGTCCCTGAATCAATAAGCAGCTTCCGTCTGGTATCCCATTGTCCAAAATTCATGTTTTGGAAAATTCTTCTTAGATTCAGAAGACCAATACCTAAAGTGGTCAAGACTCTAGTTTCTCTTATAGCTTCAGGTACGCTTCCGCTATCTAGTTTATTTGCTCGATGATTTGATATGAAATCTAATAAAGTAAAACAGGTGGGTCTAAAGGAAGGTGAGTTTATTAATATACTAAACTTCGGTGAGGTGAGAGTGGGGGAGGTAGGTTTAAGAATAAAAATTTAGGCGAGATAAAGTAAAAACTCTATTCAGGGGAAGAAGGTAAGAAATATAGGTTTTGATGAAGAAGACTAGTGGAAAAAAGGCTTTTTGTCATTGAAATTTTCAGTAACAGAAGGTTTAAATTCAGTTACAAAAAGACATTTTGTCAGTGAATTACAATGAAAATTTCAATGACAAAAGATTTTTCATCAAAGTAAATTAGGTGACTGTTTGTGGCAATTATTGTCACCAAATTTTGGCAACACCAAAAATTTAGTTGTCATATTTATCATCAAATTTTAATAACACTTCTGTGACAAATTGTCACCGATTATGGCAACACCAATATTTTAGTGGTCGCCATTTGTCACCAAATTTTGGTGACAATTTTTTTTAAAAAGCAGAGGCGAGCAGTGCCACGCATGGGCTGCGGCGTGCCTACATCGGCGCACTGAATGGCACATGGGCAACAGGAGGCCCATAGTGGTGTTGGTAGTGCGGTCGAAGGAGGAGCAGATCCACAATGGCCAAGGCGGCGGTAAGTCCACATTGGCATCGGCAGTGCATGTTCATGCGCCCATTTAAGGCACACACATTCCAGTTTCTGTTTGGTGGAAAATTAATTTTTACACCAAAATGTTTAGTGATAAATTTTTAAAAAGCACCATCAAAATTTCAATGGCAAGATTTTGATGACATCTATTTTTAAAGCAATGTCTTCTAGTAGCAAAATTTTGGTGGTATATATTTTTGACACCAAAAAATGATGTTGGTGATATATATTTAGTTACTAAATTTTCACTGACAAAATGGTTGCAAAATTTGGTGGTGCTCTGAAATTGGTAAGTTTTTGGGGACAAATATTTTTGTCACTGTATTTTGGTGACAAAACGATGACTAATTTGTCATTAAAAATTTTTTGTGACAAAACGGTGGCTAATTTGTTAAGAAAATTTCGGTAATAGAAGACCTTCTTCTCACTAGTGATAGCTTTTTTTAGTTTTCTTATTATATAATAAGTTAATAATGAGTAATAGGTGTGGCTCTATTAATAAGAACTTAGATGAGGTGAAAGTGGGAGAGGAAGGTGAAGATGATATTAGAGAAGTAGTGGTAGTATCGCGTGGTTTCTTGTGGTAATGGTAGTAGTGGGTGCCAACAGCCGTTGTGACGACTTCCCAACCATGGCAAAGTAGATTATTTTTAATATTTTCTACTTCGTGTTTTTTTAAGTGAATTTCTCTTATCACTTTACTAAGTGAACCTTCATTTTGTTTAAGTGAGTTTATTTCGTCATCTCACAAAGAGAATTAATTTCTTCTTCGGGGTGTTTTCTCTTCGTGTTTTATTAACAAATTTTTTTATCACTTTTCTGATTGAATCTTCAATTTGTCGTAAGTGAGTTGTATCGTCTTCTCACAAATAGAATTAATTTCTTCTATTTTGGGGGTTAGGGGTTGGGGGTTGGGGGTTTGAATCTACGTCAACTCCACGCGGATCAATCAAAATGGGACATAGTTTAGTCTTAAAACAATTGGTCGGTTAATATTTTCCATTTTTAAATCCATTAAAATGATAGATATGCTATCCTATTTAACTCAATGATTTTAATTGCATTTCAATGAGATCAAAGCTCACTGTAGTTATTCGGGACCTACAAAGAGTCAGATTGACCATTCAAATTCAACATGGACAGCCTACTTAAGTTTTTAAGAATCCAAATGAAAATTCAACACTACAAATTATTTCACAACCATTTTCGAGATTTTATTATCAACACAATTTTTTTTACATGCTATATTCTATATGTACAAAACTAACTTTTTCATTAAATGATAGACTAATCCACAAAAATCTCCTTCGTCACCTTTTGCATTGATTTTTTTGAACGCATCATCCTTTAGTTCATATCATTTCTTATCCCTTTCTAAATTTGCCCTTACTTTAAATTGGCCCAATTCTCTTGGCAAAATATTACCCAAGGATTGTGTAGGCCTGGGCAACTAAATCTAAATGATTTTTTTTTGAAAAAAATCTTAATGATTTGGTTTCTTTGTTTTTTTTAACATGTAAGCTCGACTTAGTTAACACAATACCTATCTGCTCAAACCCAAGTAAATTGAATTAGTATTTTTATTCACAAAGAGAGCAAGAAGGTACAACTGAGAGTAAAGGATTTGCTATAACACTTGTTACAATAAACTCTTAGTAACAGTCCCTTGATTGGTATAGATCATCACAATTCATGGTCAATATTTAAACCCTATATTGTGGAGATCTACACTAATCAAGGAGTTACTACAGGGAGTTTCCTGTAGCAAGTGTTACAACAAATCCATTCACACAGTGGAGAGCTTGTTCTCGGCATGGATCAAACTCAAGACTTCTTGCAATATAAGAGTGTCTTTAATCTACTAATGGATTATATGTTTTAGGATCATATAAAGACTCTTATTTTTATAAGAATATATATATATATATATATATATATATATATAAATAGTCTCAAAATAAAATACTGGTTGACCAATAGAAAAAGACACATATAAGTTACATCACGCCACTAAAACGCATCCTTCATTCTAATAAAAATTGGCGTTCCAGCGCAGGGATCAGAGATGAGAGCTTATGGGTATTTAATTTAAGTTCTGAATAGTCGATTTTTTCCCTTTTTTTTAAAAAAGAAACGAATCGCAAACGATTGATGTAATTGAGTTGTCTAATTCGTGATGCGACACCTAGCACCATCTCTATTTGTATCAACTAAATCAAGTCAAGATGTGATTTATATCTAGAATATATTAATTTCACAAACTCTAATTAAGAAGGTGCCAACATGCACTTTTTATTCTTGTTGTTTTTTAAAGTACTGTGCGGAACCTGTCATGCTAATGCATGCATGAAATCACAATCCATTTTCGTTCACACATCAACAAACTCTTGTTATTGCCATTCATATTTATGTATTATTTGTTCACACGTCTAGTTTACCAAAAATCATATATTTAGCACACACGAGAATACCATTTTGACGACATAATTACTTCACAAGTCAGTCATGGCGCAATGAGTCAACTACAAGCTGGCTTGGCTACATGTACATTTATTTATAAAAAGATACAAAGAAATTATATATTTATTTCATTTGTTGGGAACTGATGAAAGCACTTGCCTTGAATTATGTTTAAACCTTAATTTAACTAAAATATTAGGTGCTTTCATGAATATTATTTTTTGGTTTTATTTCTTGATCTAAGAACAAATGGAAATTATTGGGATTTGTCGATTCCAAGTTATGTATGCTGACTTGATAAAAAGGCAATGAGAGATACATTTGAATTAAGTCCAAATGAAAACTTAAAGCTAAAATACCAAATATTTTGATTTGACGATTTAAACTCTTATTGATTTCAAGTTGGCAAAAATTGAAATTAAAAGTAGAACATTTAGCTAATTGAAATCTAATAAAATATAAATAATAAATTAGATCAGTATAAATTATCTCCTCAACTAGTGAGAATATATCTTTAAAATCATATATTTTTGTCATAGGTCATGCTTGACACAACATCATGCCTAGTTATTAACAATTTCGAAATGCTAGTTGTGGGTCCCTGCATAGCCCTTGCGAGCCTACTGGATTTAAATATTTGAAAAGTATAGATATATTATGAGACCTTGTTATTGTGTATGCTTGCTATTGTTTTCGAACTTACTTGTGTTATACGTGGAGTGGAACTTGATTATAGCCCCAAAACACTATTTTGTCTCCCACAAACAAAAATTTGTTGATTTATTATATATTTATGTTTTTGCCATTCCACAAGTTTATATATATCGTAATTACTTTTAAAAAGGGTGAAAGCTTAAGCTTGTATTTTCTCTTTTATAACTAAAATCTTGATTAATTTAAAAAGAGAGGCAAATTCTCAAACTTCGTTAATTCTGAATATTCTTATCTTTTGTTTCATGGTGAAACAAATCCAAATTTATAACAACTTGCTCATGTTCTCGTACTCAAAATTAAATAAAATATTTAATTGCCACAGGAAAACCTTTATTGTAAGTTGCAACTCATCTAGATGTAAAGAAAATACATTATTAAATCTGTAAAAGCCAAGTGGAATTGATGAGCCTAATTAGTCTTCTACCCTTATTAATAAAAGACAAATTCAATAATGACTTAATATTAAAAGTAGGAAAATAAACCAATCAAAATATAAGAAAATTTTAAAAAATACAATAAAAATACCTCTTGCAGAAGGTCACGGGTTCAGATCTTGCTAACTTCAATGTCTTAAAAAAATAATAAAATACCTACCAATATAAAAGTTGAAAATGTTCCACCAACTTTAATAAAATATCATTTTAGAAATTTTTTCTATGGCTTATGAGCCTAATTTGAATGACCCATCATCTAACGTGATAACTACGGTTTTAACATTATCACTAATAGTTTGGCCCGGTTAGTGTAAATTTGATAAGTTAAATTATTTTTGAGAAGTAGATAACTAAAGTTAAAAATTATAAGTACATTTCTATTAATATATTGAATCTCAGTGAGGTGTACATGGAATTAATATATTGAATCTCAGTGAGGTGTACATGGAATTAAGTGGACTTAATAAATGAGAACCTTACAAAATCACACCCCAATGACTACCCAATTGTTGAGGACTGTCTATCTATATTAATGTTTGGTGATCATTTCACGTTGACTTGATACAAACATCTAAATATATTAATATGCAAAGCAACCACAAGTGAAAGCAAAGAATAAATTGGAATTGTAGGCGGCGCACATCAACGTGTTGATATTATGATGGGAATGTATCATCCAATTTCCTTAAAAAGTCAAAAGGTGGTGAGCAGCAGCACTAGTCTGATCTTATTGGAATGAAGCGGAGATATATATGGATAGATGTATACTTATTCTCTATCCAAAATACTAATGGTTGGAAATTGCGTCATTCTTCACCCAAAGAAGGATATGGATAGAGTCATGTATAAGATGGAGCTAGCTTTGGAATATAAGTCACTCCCAGGATATTAATCTTGTCAAGTGACTTTTCATAGATTTTTAATCAGTGTCAAGATAAAAAAATTCAATTGGGGACTTCAAATTAGCCATAGAAAATGTAAGCGATGATGGCTACTCTAATCTCTGTAACTAATTACTACCAAAAAAATATTATGTCCCCATTTTTTTCTGAGTCTTTTCATCTAAACTCTAAACTTTAAATTCAAATTTTTTTCTTTAGTTAATATTATCTAGCACCTTTTTTTAACAGTAGTAGCATAACCACTAATGAAATTTGATTTTTAGAAAGAGAGAGCACACAGTAATCACGAACTTTTTTAAAATTATGAATTAATAAATTTAAAAAATATATTAAAAAAATATGATTGACGATACTAATTCACCATTGGGAGGGAGCAAGTAATAGGAATTTCCATCGGTAATTTTCTGATCTATTGAACTGAAATTATTAAGAGATGCCCATCTTTCAAATGAGATCGGAATGGTGAAATACGCGTTTTACACAAATAATTATAAAAAAATTGTTAAATAGGGCAATTGTTTCAATGTTGTAACCTATGAAGATTTATCTCTTAGTTTCAAAACTTCTTTTTTCGGGAAAAAAAATCACGATTCGGCTCATCTTAATATAACTTTCAAGTGCAAAAGAGAATAATATATATTAATTTCATATAATTTTATATTAGTTGGATTAAAAAAAATAGTCTAAATGACTCTTAATCAACTTGAAGCGGACTTTCCCTGTAACATGCTAAGCTGACTTTGAATCCAAATCCAAGTCCCTAATTTTTGAATTATGATTCTACAAGAAGCATATGATTTCTTGTTGACCCTCACAAAAAATCAATCTCAATTATTAATTAATCTTTAATTTCCTTATTATATTTACTTATGATAGAAATAATATTACTTTAACATTCACACACTTAATTGTACAGATTAATTACATTGTGCTCTACATTTGGCAAGAAAAATGTTCTTAACTAATATAAGTCATAAGACTCATATTATATTATAATTATCTGATCATGATCCAGCTTGCGTCTAATTGGTATCATGATTCTTACTGCTCAATGTTTTCCATATTTGATTCAGTTCATTCTTTAAAAAGAAACTATTAAGTGCAAAACTTATATAACAGTTATAGGTACAACACCCCTAAAAATCTTTGAATTAAAAGAAGACCCAAATATGTGAACAACATAATTATCACACTCACTCCATACAACTTACGTATTTGTGAATCGTACATAGACAAGATACTATAAACGTAGTTGTAGAATATATACTATCATATGTGCATTATTCTTGCTTACCTGCAAATAGAAAGAAAATGCCATTAAGCTACCACTTATAACTTTGATTCATCTTTCTTCCATTTTCACTCTAATTCCATGGTTTTATTCAATAATATAAAAATATATATATATATATATATATATCAAATGTAAAATACCTGTCAAACTTTCATTGAGGGCAGGTCTAGGTACTCATGACAGGCAGCATTGAAGGCGAGGGATAGGGACGGCAACAAGCCGCTGGGCCCTTGGTGCAGTGAGCCCAAAAACATCGTTCATATCCATGTCCGACGGCTTCATTCCATTGGGTAATGACCATGTAAAACAATGGACCAGCTGAGCCACAGCAAACTCCAAGGAGTGGAGACCCAACTGCATTCCGGGACAGGACCGCCGGCCAGATCCAAAGGGAATGAGTTCAAAGTGGTTGCCCTTGAAGTCGACGGCGTCCTCCTTGGTGAACCGTTCGGGCTTGAAGGCGTCTGGGTCCTCCCAAGAGGATGGGTCACGTCCGATTGCCCATACATTGATTGAAACACGAGCACAAGCAGGGATGAAGTACCCACCGATCGTTGAGTCCTCAGCCGTCTCATGGAGGAGCAGGGGGATTGGTGGGTGGAGTCGGAGAGTCTCCTTTATTGTACACTTTAGGTAGGGAAGTTTGTTCAAGTCCGACTCGTTTACCACCCGTCCCGTACCCACCACATCTTCCAACTCTGCTTGCACCTTGGCTAGCTCCTCAGGCCTGTGCATGAGCTCCGCCATTGCCCACTCGATGGCTGATGCCACGGTCTCTGTCCCTCCGAACATCACATCCTATATTTTCATGTGGTCATGGAGATGGACATGGTCATTGTACAAAACTGGTGTTATATCACATCAACAAATATAATATGTATCAAAAATATTGTATGCGCGACATTCAATCCCTTTTTAGTATATATAAAATATGGAAAGAATTAATTACCATGATTATGGCCTTAATGTTATCCCTTTTAATCTTAATTGCTCCTTGAAATTCATCGGATTTTCCATGTCCTTTTTCTTCGTCAAAAAACTTTACCAGTTCATCGACCATGTCCATCTCATGTTTCTCCTCCTTTGTAGTGGCCATGTGCTCATCGATGATCCGGTCAATAAACCGGTCTAGAGCGCCTCTGGCCCGTTTGAGTCGCTTGTTGAACCCTTGCGGGTCAATCCAACGCAACCAAAATGGTAAAAAGTCCACAATATTGAATGCACCCATGAGCTTGGAAAACTCTTGCAGAATACTTATGAACTCCCCTGCCCTTCCAGCAGATCCGACCCAAAGGCAGCCCGGAAAATGATATTTTGGGTCATGTTGAAAACCAGCTCGCCAATATTCACCGGTTGATGAGCATCCGAGTGGATAGCACGGATTAGGGATCCAACCTCATCTCGGACAGACGTCCACGATTCAGTCCGCTTCCGGCTGAATAACCTTGTGACGCATAGCTTACGCATCTGACGCCAAAATGGCCCGTAATTAGCAAACGCCATGTCCGACCGGTCATAGGTCAAGTATTGAACGGCAACCGTGGCCGGGCGGTTCGAGAAGACATGGTCCCGCACTTGGAGGACCTCACGGGCCATGTCGGGCGACGTCACGGCCACCATGTGAAGCACGCCTAGCCGGAGGTAGGTGACTCCGCCATAGAGTTTGCCGACCTGGGCCAGACCGCGGTGGGTGAGCTGGTCCATGATGTGCAAATGGCCGATAATCGGGTAACCGGTTGGACCTGGTGGGAAAGCCGGCCTCCTTAGTTTCACGGTAAAGAGGCTGATCATAAGGAAGAGGATAGAAAAGAGGATGATATACAGAGAGAGTGGCTCTGATAGTGCCAATTGATCCATGGCCAGATGCTTTAGTCCTCTACAAACAATACTCTTTTCTATATTTTGCAGCTCTCTTTCTAGCTCTCACAAAAGTATGATGACTTAAGTCTTTAACTATGAAGAGGTTTTGCAGGCGTGAAAGCCAAAAGGATGAGAAATGCGTGAAAGCCAAAAAGGATGAGAAATCATGAGTATGAAACTAATAACATTTGTCAAATGTGCGTGCTTTCTTCTATTTTTGTAGTGTCTCTAAAGGACAAATCGGCCATTCAACATGAGTTGATTAATGTACGCTTTTCTTTTCTTTTTTAATTTCCTTTTCATGGTTTTATCCATCGAAACGTCCGTCAAATACAACCACAAATTGCGTGTACAACTTCTGTCCAATAATAGAGTTTACACGTGTATCCTCTGCATCAAACATTGTACAACCACATATTTATATGTTGATAAAAAATACAACCACCACATATTTATAAGTTGATAAAAAATACAACCTTATATCAATTATATCTTCAATAACCAATTACCATGGACAGTGTATACTGCCCCAAGGCTGGTTGATATGAGGTTGTCCCTAAATTATGAAGCTGGCGTGGCCTACCTAAAAACCACTCAATTGGAAAAAAACAACCACTCACTTAAACAGATTTTAACTTGGAGATAAAAATAAAGTTTTATGTAGGTATCCTCGAATTACTGTCATACCCAATACCAGTAATGATAAGATCCAATTTATTATTAAGAATAATTTATAAATTTTTAACTTGTATTAACTATTATAAAGAGATGATTTAGGCCAACGGTATGTAGTGAGACTAGGTTGTTACGGACGGTATCAAAATTGTATTAGAGTAGAAATTAAACTATATTAGATGTAAGTTGGATTGAAAGTAGGCTAGGCCTCCAGGCCTACAAGTCGAGGATAGGAATTTCAAGGATACAAAAATTATTTTATGAACTTGCTTAATTAATACATTATTTTCTTTACTATTTGTAAAATTTATTGGTTGTATTGGTCCAATAGCATATTTATTTGGTTTTGAGAAGTCGGATATATATACATAAATAAAAACTTTACTTTAAGACAAAGAAAAGAAAACAGATAAGATAAAACCAAGATTTAATTACTGTATAATGCCCCGATCTAAGTACGTTATGATGGGCCAAATTGTTTTTTCAAAGTATTTTACTAAGTAACCGGTACATCCCTACTAATACACCAAATTTTACACTAATATGAATATATAAAAGAGAATAATTAGTATAAGTAGTAACAGTCTTATGTGATAATAACATTTTAAAATTTCACACTTTTTGAAGTGCTTAATTTTGTCATTTGGTAGAAATTAAACTCTGATGTAACTCCATCATCATATAGAGGTAAGCTTATTATGATATATATTGATATACATAATGCTGACTTCACCAAATCTTTGCACACAATAAATTATATATATATACAATCATGATGGTATGCGATGTCATGTTTAGCAGTGCATACGCAGCACATGGCCCATGGGCCATTGGATTTCATCCAACGGCCCATAACCCCTAACCTAACCACCCCCTCCCTCTTCCACACATACCGACTGCCGGCCGCCGCAGCCCGACCACCCATGACCTTTGGTTGCCGCCCATTTCGGCCCGCCGCTGTGGCCGGGCCCGCCCCAAACCACCACCCCCTGCCACCACCACCCACCGGCCTCCCCCCAGCCTTCCCGCCCCTGCCCACCGCCCCACCCACCCCTGCAGCCACGGCCCCACCCCCCTCCACCCCCCACCCCGCCCCCGCCGCCCCCTTCCAACCAAGTCGCGCCCCCTTACCATAGCGCCCCACTCTTCCTCCCTCGTTTTGCCGTAGCGGCGCTAGCTGGCAGTAGGTGGCTAGCAATGAGGTCGGCGGCAGTCAGGTGGCGTAGCAAGGAAAACAGAGGCAAAACATAGGAGAAGAAAAGGGTAGGGGTAGTTTCGTAATAAAAGCTTAACACGCTCCTTATTCGATTAAATAGTAAGAAATACATCACAAAAAATATAAAAAATACAGTAAAATATGATAAAATAAAATAATTGAGTTCTAGTAGATTATTTTATTTTATGGTATTTTATTCTATTTTTTATATTTTTTGAGATGTATTTCGTAATATTGACTTGAGTAAGGAAAAAATGGGCACACGTAGTTTCGTAATAAAAACTCCAGTCGCTCCCAACTGAAGTCAATATTATAAAATGTATCCCAATAAATATTAAAAAATAGAATAAAATACCATAAAGTAAAATAATCCATTAGAACTCAATTATTTTATTTTATCATATTTACCATATTTTTTATATTTTTTGGGATATATTTCATAATATTGACTCTAGTCGGGATCGAGTCAAGTTTTTATTACGAGACTACCCCTACCCATTTCCTTCTTGACTCTAGTTAATATTACGAAATACATAAAAAATAAAAATAGAATAAAATACCAGAAAATAAAATAATCCACTAGAACTCAATTATTTTATTTTATCATATTTTATTGTATTTTTGTAATTTTCGTGATGTATTTCTAATTATTTAATCGAGTCGAAAGCGAGTTAAGCTTTTATTACGAAACTACCCTGCCCTTTTCTTCTCCTCCTATTTTGCCTTTGTTTTCCTTGCCACACCACTTGACTACCAGCAACCTTGCTGACGGCTGCCCGCTACCAACCAGTGGCACCGCTGGCCATTGCTGCCACTGGCGTGACAAAATGGGGGGGGGGGGTGAAGAGTGGGGCTGTAACACCCCGTTTCGGTAAGGGGGCACCGCCGCAGCGGCTGGGATGGAAGAGGAGGAGGGGGGGGGGAGCGACAGGGGCGGGAAGGCCTGGGGGGAGGGGGGTGGGTGGAGGTGGCAAGGGGCGGCAATTTAGGGCGGGCCCCCCCGCAACAGCGGGCCGAAATGGGAGGCTGCCGGTGGTCGTAGGTGGTCAGGCCGCAGCTGCCGGTGGTGGAAGAGGGAGGGGGGTGGTTAGGTTAGGGGGCCAAAGGCCTTGCGCTACCAAACAAAATGGCAACAAAACCATTAAGTTCATCACCACCCAATTACATTTCTTTCCATTGTTGTTTAATTGTCAACAGATCTACTTAGTCAAATGGGAATCATATAAAAAGAATTAATTACTCATTAAATTAATAAATCAAACATACAAAAAAATCAAATATATACTAAACTATAGTCTCATCTTTCCTCAATATATAACTTCAATGGAATCTATTGCTTTATTTGCTAGTTAATCAAAGAGAGTTTCGCTCATTGCATGTCAATTTTAGTATTAAACTTAATTTATTGTCGCATTAAAGTTAGAAGGAATGAATCATGATGATGAATATACTTGTTTTTATAAATGCATATCTTTTTATTGGGATAAGTTCGTAAAACATAAGTCATGCAAAACCATGATGATGTTATATATGTAGAATATATTATCTTGCTAACATTATTTAGCTAACTATTGTTAAAGTGTAAGCAAAATTAGTATCTAAGTAACAAAAAGAAAAAACCATCACTGTAAATAGAAGGCTATTTTCTATGCCATTTTCCAGATAAGCATAAAGAAATTTTCACTTTTGTAAGTAAAATCATTAATCAAATTTAAAGTATGTTTGGGTGTTTTCTTATATGAGTTATAGGTTTTTTATAATTTAAATTTTCAACACAAAAAGTGCACTAGGAAACCAAAAAAAAGTCAAATAATCATAAGCCCCTAAAAAACACTAAAAATATAAGCACACATAAAATTAAAATATAGAGTTTTGCGTTTATATGAGTTTTTTAAAATAAAATAAAATTCATTTGTTTTTAACTTTGTCATCTTTTTTCGTGTCGAAAAGGATTATTGTATTTTTTTATTCTACTCACTCCTCTTCCATGTTAGAAAAGAAATCAACAAAAGGTAACATTTTTAACCTCAATTATTTGGGAGACAAATTAAAAAATAAAAGATGAAGATGAAAAAAATAACATTATGTTGTAAAAAATAAGCAAAAATTAGGGAGAGAAAAATTTTCCGAATAGGGTTAATTAAATTTTCATGTGGATTAAAAAGATATATGCCAGAATAAAGGGTCTCATTTCTATTTATGCCAGAATGACTATGAAACACAAAAAATTAATTTTTCCCATGATGGTCACTTGAGTACAGGACTCTTTTTTAAATAAAAAAAATACACTCATTCACAGAAAAAATGTAAAATATACCAAATTTTCTTAGTTATGACGTACAAAAGTTAGATATAATGAAAAAACTATTCGAGAAAAAACTTTCCCCTTTTCTTATATTTTTTGTAAGAATTTTGTTGGGAAGTTTCAAAGAGGACTAATTGGTGAAAGTCTTACTTACATCTTACCAATAAATATTATAAAAATGGATGACTTTTTAATTGAAGATCAATCTTTTTACCACAAATTACTGTATATAGATTTAGTAGATTTCAATTTCTTTCATGCTAATCAAATTGAACCTAAACTGTTATAATTGATGTTTGGCTTATTTCTAACTAAACCATAACCTTCTTTTTCTAGCTAAACCATAACCTTACAAATATGTAAACCATTGGTCTCTATCACCAACCAATAGCAATGCTGGACCATTTCACTCCAACTCATGGATATGTTATGTTTCTGCTTGACTATATTAGGTCAATATATATCTAATTGTTAGTCAGTCAATATAAGCACACAATCAATATAACTTTAAAGTGAGTCTATGGTCTAATTAATTAGTCATTCTAACCCCAATAGGATTAATGGGTCAGGCCATAGAGCTTACTTTGGAGACCGACTAATAAAATACATATTTGATTAAATACAGTTATAACAATATCCTAACAAAATGCAGAAGCTCCAACTACTTAACGTGCTTCTTTACTAATAGGGAAGGGCACATACGCCCGAATGACCGTGTCTGACCATGTCTGAAGTGGGTCATATAAAACCAAGGCTGTTGTCCGAAGGTTTTATTGTAAAACCTATGACCCGAGTCGGGGTTTTATATTCAGAACCGGTCGGTTCGACCTCTATTTTCAGTCGAGTTAATTTTAGAATAAATGTATTGAGCCGAGGCCGGTCGTGTGTTATGACCAAGTATATAATGAAAATATCAATAAGACAATAGGAAAATGAGTTACCAAAATATATGAAAGTATGCCCACATTTTTTAAATTTCTTTTAGTATTAGATTGTATAATTATTTTTAGGTTGAATAACGCATTATGATGCGTTATAGGGTAGTTTGGGTGGGTTATTAGTTATAGAGCATGTCATTGTGATGTTATGGTGGGTATTATATTTTATGAGATTTTCCCCTATTTTTCAGGATTTTTTTGGATTTATTACAAGTTAATTATTATTTTTGAATCGAGTTGCACTCGAGTCAAATTTTATTCTAAGACTACCCCCTGAGACTCACCCCAACCTTCTCCTCCCCCTAGCCAAGACGGCGCTCTTGTCATCGCTGCCGATGCCACCTCTGGCCGCCGCATCGTCGCCGATCGACGTCTCTGAGCCTGTTGTGTCGTCGCAGTGCTGCCACTAGCGCCCCCGGCCACCTACCGATCTCCACAACACATGGGAGCCGCGCCCTAGCACCGCCCATCCTGACCATTCCACCACTGTTCGCGCCGCTCCACCTCTGTCGTGCCGCCGACAGAACCCCCTATGACCCCTGACCATTTCCCTTATACCCAATGCCGCAGCTAAGGCCTGATTGGACAAGCCGACCGACTTTGGCCAACTCGTCGCCGCCACAGCTGGTCATCTCTGCCATTGCTGTCCTCACCACCACCACCATTGGATTGATCTCACCGAGTTGGTGCCGACCCATAACCCTGATTGCCTTATCGAAAAAGTTGCCGGGAAAACCCCCAAAAACTGCCAGAAAATTGATTTCACTGAAATTAGCCTGATCTTTTGCCAAATTCATCCTGTCGTTCCTGATCGAACTTTTGGATGTCGACGGGTGCCTGGTCGATTCCTGAGCCCCTATACGCCGATTGCGGACGACAGAGGTATAATTAACTCTTGAGTTAATTTATTAAAGTTGATAATTATTAACACAACATGCTATGATTGATGAATTGATTTGCTAGGTATTTTATTGTAATAAAAATATAAATTTTCTTGATTGAATTTTTTAAAAACAAATGTTAAGGAATTAATTAGGTAAACTAAGTTTCGTAATCTAATATAATGTAGCGTAGGAAATCTTATATTGATTTGGATTGATGTGTAATTGATGTGTATGCTATAGGATGTGTGAATGCATCATGAGTGGGCATTAGTTTTTAGTTTGATGTGTGAGTACGAAGTAGGAGCTCGCCGCCTAGGCGCGAGAACACGTTCAGAGCTTCTTCTAGGTTTGATTAGGATCTCATTCCCCATTTCTATGTTCTATTCCATTGTGTGTTTGTTTTATTACTTGCAGGATATGTTAAGTGACATTTTATCAGATCCCACTCAACTCAGGCTATTTAATCAATTGATTTTCTAGATTAATAACCCTCGAAGATGGGATCCCTTGAATTTGATTTTGAAAATAAGATCCACCGCAATTTGCCATCAAGCATAGTATATAAATTCCTTCCTACACCTATATATATAGTTTTATTGTATTTTAGTGAGATAAGAGATAGAAAAATTGACTCGCACATACCAATCAAAGTGAGCTCTGGATTAGTGAGAAGGTTGTTCCATTCCTGAGGGATCCTGACAACTCCCATTTTGAGTTCTTCACATCTGGAGAAACGTGAAGGTTTACAAATACTTGTTTAGTATAGTGCACATCCGGACTTGTGATTCAAAGGGTATTAATGGCAGTTGTTTGAAAGTACTCGACTTTCATGCTCAATGCTAGGAGAATTATGGAGGAAAGGATGGGCATAGGATATATTGATAGTCCCAAGGGATCAAGAAAAATGAGAAAATGTTGAGAGAGGCATCAGACCAATCAGCTCGGTGACGTTACCGGTCTGCAACCCGGTAACTCCTTAGTAGATGCCCTTATGAGTGTTCATAAGAAGTATATAAATGTTTTCTTCAAAATGAGAATCAGCTCTCTTTTGCCAGTTTGCTAAGTAGTTATATTTTTTGAACACTAACACTCGTTACTGACGTTTCTTTTATATATATGTAGGTGAGGATTAAATATTGGATATGCTGGCTTGGATAGAGGAGCAGTGATCTACCTTGCACACACACACATACTAGCCGACAGAATGTTTATTTTGTCTGATTTGGTTGTTTGTTATGTTTATTATGAAAATGAAATTCTTGTGATGAAATTGTCTGATATAAAAGATAATATGATGAAAATTTTGGTAAACAAAAATGGATAACAATAATTTGATCCGAAATATATATTAGAGTGTAGATTGAATGATAAAGGTGGAAATGAATAAAATGAATAGGTGGGTCGAGAACCAAAATGTAGAATATTTTGATGTGGCTGAATTAAATATTTATGTTGAAAATATGATGCAATGTATGTATATAGATTTATGTATTTATACATGTTGAGTTGACAGGGTGGCCCCTAATTGCACCTTTATGGGAGACTCTGTCCGTTTTATTTCAAAATTTTTTATTGATTTTATCGTAATTATTTTGGTATGTAAACTAGTTGTAATGTCATCCATGTAGTAGCATGTTAGGGTTTTATGCATTCATCCATGGAGAGTGATTAGTATCTTCCATCTTGAGATGCCGAGAGTCAATCCACTCAGGTTAAGTAAGGGCTAGCTAACTTAATCGAGATTGTGAAGTTCCGGTTAGGTTTGCGAGCAAGCCGGATTAAGGGTGTCACGTTTATTGTCTGTTCAATTATTACTCAGATCAAGTTAGTTGGGTCTAGCCGTTCTTGCCATCATTCGAGTATGATATGTTTTGTGTTTGTCCGGCCCTAGCCTCCTTCAACTTTGGTACCCCCGTTTGATGCTATGTGTCCAACCTTTTTCTTTATTGGTTTGGTTGAGTTGGGTCAAGTTATATATTAGGACCAAGTCTCTTGTTAGTTTAGAGTGTGTTTGTTGCATGTTTGTAACTTTTTTGATCAAACAATCATAGCCCCTACGAGACCTGTGGCACGGTTCTCAAAGTCATCTGAGTTGCCTTAGTGTGAAAACCCTGAGTGCAAGTAGCCCCGCGCTTGGCACAAAGGCGCTCTACCAATACCCTTATGTTAGCCTCATTAGGTTAGGGTTTCAGGTTTTAGCGCAAAGGCACTGACATATCACCCTTACGCCCCAAATTTGAAATTTCCCCCTTTTCTCCTAGCGCAAAGGAGTTGTGCTAGCGCCCTTGCACCCAAGTCTGAGCCGTGTCTGTTTCCCTCTGACCCGCTCTGTGTGTGTCATGCACTATTTGGGTCAACTTGCCGGTGGCTTGTCCAGCACCTTTGAGCTAATCCCATTTCCCACTTGTATAAATCCCCCTCTTCCCCTCCATTTTCCACCTTTCCTCCACTTGAGCTCTGAATCCCCCTTTTTCTTGACATCTCCTCACTCTTTCCAGCCTTTCATAGGCCCTCTTGAAGCCTATCTTGGCCCCTATGGTCTTAAGATATGAAGCTCCAAGAGACATCCCCTTGGGTACCCTTAAGGTAAAGCTCTCTTCTTTTACCTCTTTGCACTACTGTATGCTACTGCCTGTGTGTTAGTTGCCTGTTTGTATTGTTCTAGTATTTTTTCCATATAGATCTATATGTTAGGTGTCATTAGGCTAAGGAATATTATCATTTTCATGTCTATAAAAATAGTTATGTATTTTTTATTGAGCTGTGGTTGCATGCATGCACTGTTTTAGTATAAAAATTATATCTCACATTATAGTTTGCATTTTTACATGATTTTAGTCTTTTTGTGTTCACAAGAGATATATATACGACTTTTATGCAAATCACTTCGTCTGTTATGGCCTTCATGTTCATGCATGTGTGACAAACTTGGCCAAAGGTGGTAGCTTTCATGGTCACTGTGACATGGCCGCCCCTTTCCCAATTTTTCCAACCTGATTTAGGTTCCTTTTTCTATCAATTATTTCATACTTATAGATCTATGTGTTGGATTGCTCCTATAAATATTTCTCACTAAAATTACCACTTAAAGGACCCCTCATTTCTTGGTGTGTTCATTGTGAAGCATGTGTGCCTAGCCTTGATCTGTGATTGTGCTCCGTGATGAGCTAACTAAAAAGTAGTTAATAAAGCCCGTAAAAATTATGATTGGAATTAATAATTTTCTACTGGAAACTTGTAAGTTTTGCCACCAATTAAAAATTATTAAGGTTGTTTGCTCAATCTATTTTCTGTAGTGTGCTCAATCTATTTTCTGTAGTGTGCAAGAACATAGGATTATACCCTAGTTCTCTAACTCCAAATGTAAAATTCGAAACCCTAGTCAAATGTTGATGAAATTGTCTAAAATTTCTCTCACACATTAGGTTTGACCTAGTAGCACCATATAAAAATTTGAGAGCATTTGGATTAGTAGATCTTGCGTTATGTTTTTTCCATACCTAATAAGTCCATCCAGCTTTAAAAATGACCTAGCCAATATCTTCCACTTTTGAGTCTATTCAGGCCCAAATCCTTGGAGTTTGAACCTGAAATATTATTATATACCATCCCACAGTGTTCGATAACTACACCCACTTACCTAGTCTCATTTCGAGTCTCTAAGACTATAAACTATAATTAGCCCAACATTAATGGGCCTTGTTTACCATGTTAGCCCATAGTCCAACACTTGGTAAATTTTCCACAAAACCCGATGAGTGTCTCGGTCCACTGGTCCAAATTTTAACTCATTTAAACATTGTCCAGTTAAGTCAATTCGATTAAATCTAAGTATTGGAATTTTCCAACGAAGTGTACACTAAACACCCACGAGATGAACGAGTTATATTTTAAATTTTATAAAATATATATTAATAATGTACGAAATCAAATTTTAAAAATATGATCAATAATTTTTTAAATAAAAATAAACAATATTTATTTATCTTTAAAAAAATCATTTTTAGAATACAATGGTTACATAAAAAATGAAAATAATTGTAAATTAATGTTAAAAATAAATAATAATCTTATTTTAAGTAATTATTAATAAGTAAATGTGTTCGTTTTATAGTAAAATCATTTTAATATTTAATTGGAATTTATCATTTTTTAGAAATTCTTAACTTGGATAGAATAATACTCTTAAGTTCTTTTTTCTAATAATAAATATCAATAAATGAATAAATACAAATTCTAGATTGCATAAAAATCCTAAATTAAAAATATATAAAAACCTAAGATTAAGTATGTATAATTATATAACAAATTTTAATTCTAGTTATAAATTTTTTAAGGTTCCTAATTTCAATAAATTATAAATATATAATTATAGCTTGCCAATTTTCTAAAGGTCCTCATTTGGGTACAATTATATTACATAGTTTGCCTGATAAAAAGTTATAAATATATAAATAGAATTTATCAATTTTTTAAAATTCCTGATTTGGAAAGATTTATGCTAAAAAGTTTGCTTAATAAATAATAATAATAATAATAAAATAAGTATTGTGAAACCAAAATCAACTATAACGTAAACAAAACTAAAACACAATGATTGGTAACGTTCTAAGCAGTTTCATAGTATAAAACCCCAGCTTTGGGTTAGGGTTTTACCCGCTTGTAGTTTTGCCCTTTACGGGACAGTCTTGAGTCAGTTTGAGTGAGTTTCAGCCAAACTAATTTTCAGACCATAAGTATGAGGTCCAGATGGATGCATGAGCATGTTATTGAGGATGAATATGCCCAACATGTAGATGATATCTTCAGTTATATTACAAGAGAGCATGAGCTATCAATGTACAAATGAGGTATACAAAATTTTTTGAATGTGTTAGCTAGGGTTTTAGACCTAGATCTAGTCCATTACAGCATTTAGTATCCATTTTTTTTTAGGGTATCTCATTTACATGCATCTTAGGTATTTCAGACTATAGGATTGCTTCTGTAGGCTCAGCTTGATTGAGTCAAAGATTTTCACCCGATTGAGTTGAGGGTTTCAAGGCTCATTTAGCGTTCTTGCCTCGCTTCCCACCCATAGAGTCATTTTTAGAACTCGAGTTAGTTTTGACTTTGAGTTAGTTTTGACTTTGGACAGTCTTGATCTGAGCTTTTCATATATATATAATATACCCATAGATGGGCCCCACTAGGTCCATGAGTTATCGGACATTAAGATCGTATCATGTAGCAAGATCAGAGCCGTCCACGTCAACCCAAGCTTCACCTAGTTCTTTTTCAAAGAGTTTCCCACAATTTTATATGATTTTCACCCCTAGTGCGGCCACCACTTCTGCTTGCCGTTGGCAAGTCTCCGGCCTGCCTGCGGCCACTGAACTGATACCACCATGACACCCTTCTGATCAGCTATGATTCCATACCTCTCACCCCCACCAGAACTGCCGCAGTCACTACCGGCGCTGTCGCAGTCACAGCTGGTGATGACTTTTGCTCGTCAATTTTCCACCCTTCCCACCGTTGTTCGAGCCATTTTTCAGCATCAACTAGCCACCTCCAGCCTATCCAACCACCAAGATAGCTTCCCCAGGCCGAGATCTTCAATTTAAGACCACGTATGATCACCGATGTGGCCACAATTGCTGCCGACGATGATTCCCTCGCTTTCTGTCTGTTTTCCAGCTATCCGACGGTCAGACTTTACCAATTACCACCACCACCATGTTTCTTGTCACTTGGGCTATCGATCCCAACCGGCGGTGACCCCAACCTCATCGTCGTGGGTGATTTCCAGCGACTGGCATCACCTGCCCATTTGGTTGCTTTCGTGTCCGCCTACCCAATCATGTTCACTTGCTCGCCAGCCCATGCCTGAGTTCGCCAATCCATGTCCGTGTCGGCCTAGCCATCGCTAACCACCTTTCCAGCTAACCCATACCAAGTTAACTCGGCCAACTCGGTTTAGTTTACTTTAGTTGACCTGGTTCAGCTCACATTCAACTAGTTTTCGACTGATTTTCAACTGTTTTAGGTAATTTGAGACGCCAAACATTAATTTAGATGCATATTCACACTATTTAGAATATTTTTACATTATGAGTATTTTTTTATTTATTATTTATTGATTTATTCATTATTGTTTGTTTATTTTTATTTATATATTTATCGTATATGATAAATGTTTACATGATTATTTATTATTATTAAAGGTATATTTAAAAATTAATATTCTTATTTATGTTTACTAAAATGTGTGTGTGTGGGTGTGTGTGTGTATATATATATATATTTATTTGTTTGTATTTAATTATGTATTCTATATTGGATAGCTATGATGCTATTATTATTCAAGATTAATTATTATTAAACAATTATATATTTATTTATTTATCGAATACTTATGTATTTATTTATTTAATTATTTATATGTTTACTAATAAGAGTATATGTGATATTTACTTGTATTTAGTCGTGTATTTATATAGTATAATGATATTATTATTTTATGATTAGAGTAATAATTATTTTTTGGTATTTATTATTTATATATTTATTCATGAGTGTATTTATTTGTTTATTTATTATTTTTTTATTAATATTTTTCTTTATTATATCTTCATTTGTGTGGATGTTTAGTTGTAGGTTTATTTAGCATTGTTTTGTTTATTACAATCTATTGATGATGTGAGCATACACCATGAGTATGCATCGTGTAGAGATGTCAGTATTTTACTTAGCAATGGGTTTCCATATAAGTTTTAGAATCCGAGCTCACTGTAGATGTGTAGAGGCATTTGGACCTTAGTCCATAGGTCCATTAATACTCTTCTTAGTTTTTATCGTTATATTCTATCATTGATTTGATTTCTAAATTGTAGGACGTATTAAGTGGTTGTTTTGTCGAACTCTACTTAACACAGACCATTTAGATGTATTTTACTTCCATGATTAATAACCCTCAAGGATAAGACCCTTCGAGTTTGATTTCGAAAATATTATCCACCACAAGTTGCCTTTGAGCCCATGATTATAATTCTTTTCCCAGGCCGATGTATAGATTTATCGAGTTTTCAGTGAGACAAGAGATGGTGAAATTGACTCGCACATACCATGAGCGAGTGCACGTACCAATTAGAGCAGGCTCTAGATTAGTGAAAGGGTTCTTTCTTTCCTAAAGGATCTTGAAAACTCCGTGTTTTGAGTTTCCTCACACCCGAAGAAACCTGGAGGTTTACGGGTATTAATTAATACAACGCACATCCAGACATGTAGTTCAAAGGGACGTGAAGGCAAACTGTCTAGAAGACTCGGCCTTCTTGCTCAAGGCCAGGAGATATATGGAGGAAAGGAGAGGGCTTAGGATATATCGGTAGTCCCAAGGGATCATAAAAAAATTAGAAAATGTTGTGAGAGGCGTTAGCAGACTAGTTGTAACGACCCGGCCTAAAGTGCAATATAATGGGCCTAAGTCATTTCTTTAAAATGGTTAGCCCAATTTAAAGATCTATAGTTCATTCTCACTTATAAACAGGATCTTCTCCCAGTAGGTATTAGATGTGGGATTAAGTTGAGGGATCTCACAATCCACCCACCTTAGGAAATTTCGTCCCCGAAATTCTTACACTTGGCTCGTTGCTAACCCCAACCCACGACCTTCTTTGGCCCGTAACCGGCAGCCTAGCCAACGTCCCTAGTCCAGCCCACCATCTAACAAGTAACCAAATTGCTCTAATACCACCTATAACTACCCGGCCCAAAGTGCAACGTAATGGGCCTAAGTTATTTCTTTAAAATGGTTAACCCAAGTTAAAGATCTATAGTTCATTCTCACTTATAAACAGGATCTTCTCCCAGTAGGTATTAGATGTGGGATTAAGTTGAGGGATCTCACACTAGTCAATTCAAGATGTTATCGGGTCTGCAACCTCATGGCTCCTCAGTAAATGCCCTTTGAGAGTTCACAAGGAGGATATGTATATTGTTTTCTTTTCTCGTAGAATATCATATTCCTCTTGCCAGTTTGTACTAGTTATTTTTCAGACAAATAACACTTGTTGCTGACGTTTTTTATATTATATATATAGGTCTTGTGATCCTGAGTCAGCTTTGGTGGGAGGAAAGGCAAGTGTTACACATACTTGAGCTCAGTGTAGTTATTTTCTTTCATATTTTATCTATATTTGATTTGTTTTCATGCATATTTAGTAATATCCTACATTCTCAAAATGCTTATTATTGATCGAGTCTTGCATATTAGTAGCTTTAGATATGACTCAACTTGATCGTAATATTTCTGATTTGGTTCTTAGGTGAACCGAAATTGGGGTGTTACAGTTTGATATCAGAGCCATGTTAAGTGTTTAAAGTATATAATATTTACCTATGTTTTTAATGTGATTTTTTACATCTCGAATATAAATATTATTAATTAGGTGATAGTTTAGTTTATTTTTTAGTTAATTAATATTTTATTAGATATATTTAATTTTGGAGTTTCAATGGAAAAATAGATAAAAGAAAGTAAGCTTAGGAATTGAAAGGTCATGGTACTTGGCCTCACCCAATGGTTACTACAAGGAGTTTACAAAGCTCAAATGAGCGCAAATGTTGATGGTTTTGGGGAGCCTTAATTATGGCTTGGTTGAGCAAGTCGAGGAGTTGCAAACTTGTTTCAAGACCAAAATTAATTAGATTACGTGATTTGTGAACACCTTCCTTGAATTCATGTATCTAATGGCCATCTCATCTTTTATATAAAAGGGTGGTCATTTGTTGTTTAGGATATCTCAACACCTGGCTTAGAAGTAGTTCTAGTTTTTGTAATTCTTTTCCTTTCATAATGAGAAGTAGTTTCTTCTTTATAATGTTTTCTATTTTTATTATAGAGTAATCTTTTATTTCATTATAGAGAAGAATGGAACTTAACATGATTTAATTAAATTCAATACAACCTCTTACTCTTTTATTCAATTGGATTATTTGAATTATCATGTTCTTAATGCTAAGAGTAGACTAATCACTTATTACTTAGATTATGAGGTTTAATTAGATTTTGGAAGAAATCAGTTAGATTAGTCATTGAAATTCATCAAACGACGAGTCTTTTGACTTGTTTGTTGTTGTGGTCGGGACATACACAACACCGTATGCGATTGTAATGTAAATCTTAATGCATTATTTTGTTGATTAATCAATTATTACTGAGAGGTAGAAATTGAGGCGAAATAATAAATGCATGAATGAGCGGGAGCTACCATGTCATATAATTCTCCTAGATTGGCAATTTGAGAGAATAAAAGAGAAGAGTAAGATGTGTTGAATATTAAAATCATGTTAAGGGAAATTTAACTCTAGAACAAGTTTTATCATTATAACTTTGTCTTTAATTTAAAGTTATTACTTAGACTTAGTAAAGTCAATTATTTTTGTTTGTTCTTAATTTCATTTTCTTCAATTAATTTAAGAAAATTCATTTTGTTGTATGATGATACTTAAATTCTTCCTTCTACTACATGTTTCGACCATGTATAATTGCATGTGATTGAGTTAATCAAACAAGTTTTTGATACTAGGCTGTAATAACTTTAAATTAAAGACAAAGTTATAATAATAAAACTTGTTCTAGAGTCAAATTTCCCGTAACATGAATTTAATATTCATCACATCTTACTCTTATCGTTTATTCTCTCAAATTGCCGATCTAAGAGAATTATATGACATGGTGACTCCCGCTCCATCATGCTTCTATTATTTTGCTTCAATTTCTACCTCTTGGTGATAATTAATTAATCAACAAAATAACGTATTAAGATTTGCCTTACAATCATATACGGTGTTGTATATATCTCCCGACCACAACAACAAACAAGTCAAAAGACTCGTCGTATGATAAATTATCAATGACTAATCTCACTAATTTCTCTCGAAATGTAATTAAACCTCATGATCTAAGGCCCAGTAATAGCTTTACCTTTTGACACAAAGCCCCATCATTACTGAATTACAATGGCCCTGTTACTTAGCAAAGTAGTCATTTCTCCAATTTATTATTATTATTATTATTTTAAGAGTAACCAGCAATACCTTTTGACACGGACCACCATAATTATTGAGTTACAAAGGCCTGGTTGCTCAGCAAAGTGCCAATATACAAACAAAGATAACAAGCTTTACCTTTTGACGCGATCCCCCATAATTACTTAGTTACAAAGGCCCGATTACTCAACAAAGTAGTTATTGCTCTAATTTATTCATTTTTTTAAAGAAAAAAAATTTTTGCTAGGACAAACCTAAAACAATGAGAGCCATCTTGCAAATTCTTATGATTACAGGATTTTTCCTATTGCAAAACATTCATTGAAATCATCTAAACCAAAGGATTGTGAAAATAATATAAGCTAGAGAACCAACTCTCGAATGCAATCATTTACTTAGTTCATCCCTCATATCAATTATTCTTCCCAAGAAAGGTAAGACTAATTCACATGTATCTATCATTGAACCAAAAGACTAATATACTGTTGCAAAATAAATTTTTTACACTAAACTACACTATATATATATATATATATATAAATCTAAACATGAATAATATGCACAAAATTAAGGCATCAAAAGCTTTCAAACATGCATCATCATAATAAAAAAATTTCATCTTTTTCTAGTAAAGCACATAAAGGTTTTAAGATTTGAGAAAACCTTTATAAACGGTCTGTAGAATCCTGCATGTCCTAAAAAACTTCTAATTTCTTTCACCGATGTAGTAGGTGGGAACTTCACTAGAGCTATAATTTTTTCCTTGTCTGCTTCAAGTCCTTGGAATGAAACTTTATGTCCCAAAACTATTCTTACTTCTAGGCCATGTTCAATTATATCAGTAAAGATGGCCATCATGCATCTCTGAAATGTAGCAGAAGCGTTACATAAGCCAAAGGGCATTCGCTAAAAAGTAAAAGTGTCAAAAGGACAAGTGAACGTCGTCTTCTCTTGATCCTCAGGTGCAATGGTAATCTAATTGTAACCTGAATATGCATCAAGAAAACAAAAGTAAGCATTCCTAGCTAATCTATCAGCATTTGATCAATAAAAGGAAGATGAAAGTGATCTTTTTTGTAGCCTTGTTGAGCTTCCTATAGTCCATGCACACACGCCACCCCGTGATGGTTCTTGTAAAAATCAGTTCGTCTCTCTCATTCTTTACCACAAATATACCTTCTTTCTTTGGTACACATTGTACTAGACTTACCCAAGTACTATCAGCAATGGGGTATATCACGCAGGCATCCAACCACTTAATAATTTCATTCTTGACCACTTCTTTCATGTTAGGGTTGAGTCGTCATTGGTGCTCTATAGTTGGACTGCATCCATCTACTAAGTTGATCCTATGCATACAAAAGGATGGATCAATGTCTTTCGTGTCTGCTATAGTCCAAGCAATAGCTGACTTGTGATCCTCTAGTATTCTAATCAGCTTCTCTTCATGCAACATAGTTAGCTCTGAAGAAATAATAACAGGAAGAGTGTCATTAGGCCCTAAGAAAGTATACTTGAGATGTTTTGGAAGTTGGTTTAACTCCAAAATAGGTGGTACTTCAACTGATGGCAGCAATCTGTGGAATGGTAGATATAAGGTTTCCACAACTTTGAATCTCCTAGGCAAGATTGGTTGTGAATCTAATACTTTAATCATCTCTTCCACATCAGTATCGTCTTCACAAAGAGAATTTATGGCCTTATGTAATGAATCACTCAATTGATCCTCTTTGTACATTATTTTATCAAATAGTTCAATTCTAGAACAATCATCCGTTGCATCCGGGCAATTCATGGATTTAAAGATGTTATATGTGATATAATCATTGTTTACCCTAAGTGTAAGTTTTCTAGGAGCTACGTCGATCAGTGTTCTCCCAGTTGGCAAAAAACCTCTCCCAACAATGAGTGGTATATCGTCATTCCTTCCTTCCATTTTAAGCACCACAAAATCTATAGGAAAGATAAACTTGTCAACCTTTATTAAAACATCTTTAATGACTCCTTTAGGATATACCAATGACCGGTCAGCTAACTGGAGTTTGATGTTGGTAGGAGCAACGTCTTAGATCCCTAACCTTTTGAAAACATAAAAAGACATAAGATTAATGCTAAAACCTAAGTCACATAAAGTATTACAATAAAATTTCCTCCAATTGAACATGAAATCACAAATTTGCTTGGGTCTTGCATCTTAGGAGGTAGTTTTCTTTGGAGGACAGCACTACATTCCTCTATTATGGCCATAACTTCATTGTCATCTACTCTCCTTTTCTTTGCTAGAATATTCTTCAAGTATTTTACATAACTAGGCATCTGTTCAAGTACTTCAGCGAAAGGTATGTCAATTTGTAATTTCTTAAATATATCAAGAAATTTTTTGAAGTATTTTCATCACTTTGTTTCCTCAATCTAGAAGGAAATGGCATTTTTTTACCTCTTCTATATGTACCTCATCCTTCCCTTTCCCTTTGCCTCCAAGTAAGCTAACCAGTGTACTGGGTTCATGTTCGTTGTTTGGCTTTTCATCTTTTTCCTTAACTTCATTGGGCTAAACTAGTTCTTGTAAAGTAATACCACTCCGAGTTGTTACGGCTTTGCAATGCTCTTGACCATCTTTCCTTGGTTATTCTGGTTGGCTGGGAAGTACACCCTTGGGTCACTCACTTGGTTCCTTGTTTAATTGCAACACAACTTGTTACATAAACTATTGTTGTTGTTGTTACTGATTCTACATGAATTGTTGCATAGAATTGAACATTTGGATTAAATCTGGTTGTTGCAGCTGAAAAGGAAGTTAAGGGGGTCGAGAATGTTGTGATGGTGGTGGTGGATTATTGAGGACAACAGCGAATTGTGGAGAATTATTCCATGAAAAGCTGGGGTTATTGCACCACAAAATAAATGTTTGTCCTTTTTCATAATCTTGGTTAACATATCATCAACATAAAGAAGCAAAATGATAAAGTCATTCTTCCCAAATTTCTTGATAAATACACAATGGTCTGAAAGAGTTTGGTTGTAGCCTTAACTCTCCATAAAAGAATCAAACTTCTTGTACCACTGTCTAGGAGCTTGCTTGAGGCCATACAAGCTCTTCTTCAATCTGCACACCATATGTTTCTTTTCCTTATTTACAAAACCATCTGGTTGTTCCATGTAGATTGATTCATCAAGATCACCATGGAGAAATGCAGTCTTCACATCTAACTGTTCAACCTCCAAATCCATACTTGCAGTCAAACCTAGCACACAATGGATTGAAGACATTTTTACAACAGGTGAGAAAATTCAGTCAAAGTCAATACCTTTCTTCTACCCAAAACCTTTCACCACAAGTCTTGCCTTGTACCTTTGTTGTGAGTTACCTTCTTCATGCTTAAGCTGATAAACCTATTTGTTCTTCAAGGCCTTTCTGCCCTTAGGAAGATTCACAAACTCATACATCTTGTTCTCATGCAATGACTTTAGTTCTTCTTGAATGACACTTACCCATTTGTCTTTCTCCTTGTGACTAAGAGCTTCACTAAAGTCTTCAGGTTCACCACTTTCTGTGAGAGTCACGTTAGTAGACTTTGGATACTTCATGGATGGCTTAACAGCTCTACCAGATTTTGTTCTAGTAGCATCAGCCTCCCCTTGATCAATAACATGATCACCATCATGTACCTGTTCATCAGAACTGTATCATTAGTAATATCATTCTCCTCACCTTCACCATCACGAGGCAAGGAAATAGGATTGTCATCTCTAACTTCTTCATCAATCTGTTCAGTAATATCTTTAACAATATCCTTCACAACATAATCCTGGGAATCACTTTGGGTAGTTGTTTCATTCCCAAAGTCCTCTAGAAACTAATTCTCTCAAAACAACATATCCCGGTTTCGAACAATCTTCTCTCCTTCGGATCCTAAAGTCTGAAACCAAACTCTTCATCCCCATAACCCAAAAATATGCATTCAAATGTCCTAGCATCAAGCTTAGACCTTATTTCCTTTGGCACATGTACAAAGGCTTTACAACCAAATACCCTTAAATGAGTGTATTTTACCTTCCTACTAGTTCAAACTTTTTCTAGAACATCTCTCACCTAAAGCAAGTGTAGGAGACCTATTAATTAAATAACAAGCAGTACAAACAACTTCAGCCCAAAAACCTATAGGGAATTTTGTTGTAAAAAGCATACACCTAACCCTCTCTTGAATTGTTCTGCTCATCCTCTCAGCCACTTCATTCAATTGTAGGGTATAGTGAACAGTCTTCTCATGCCGAATGCCTTGTTTGTCACAATAAACCTGAAACTCATTAGAGTAATACTCACCTCCATTATTACTTCTCAAATATTTCAAAATCTTCCTTGTTTCTCTCTCTACAAGAACATAAAATGATTTGAAAGTATTAAACACATCACTTTTATTCTTCAAACAATAACATCATACCTTCCTTGAAGCATCATCAATAAAAGTGACAATAAGAGGCTCCACGAAGAGACTTTATCTCCATTGGATTACAAACATCAAAATATACAAGTTTAAGTATTTGTGTCTTCCTCTTGCCGGTGGATACAAAAGAAGCCCTACGTTATTTTCCAACCAAACAATGATCACAAGAGCTTAGTGTTGTCCCATCAAGTTGTGCAAGATAGTTTTTCTTCTTCAAAAATTCTAGCCGCTTTTCACTCATGTGTCCCAACCTCCTATGCTACAAATCAGCTATAAGAGTAGTAGAGGTAACATTAACCTCCCAGTGAACCAAACTAGATGTAGTCCTATAAAGTCCACCACACTTCTTCCCTTTAGCAACCACTAGAGATCCTTTCACCAATTTCCATAAGCGACATGAAAATTATGAAACATAGCCTTCATCATCTAGCACAGCCGTTGACATCAAATTCAATCTTAAATGAGGAATATAACGTACATTTTTCAAAACAAGTTTATAACCAGAATCTTTCACAATATGCACATCACCATGACCAACAATTTTAGAAGTCCTATTGTTGCCCATCTTCACCACATCTAGATCAGCTGTCACATAGGTGTTGAAGAAATCTCTACATGAGGTAGCATGAAATGATGCACCATAATCAATCACCCAACTAGTATCATCATTAATTGTCAAGAAGTCATTTCCATCATCACATATGATTAGTATATCTTCTGTTGCAACATTGGTAGCCTTATCATCTTCACTCTTATTGTCAAGCACCTTACCATTCCTTAGATCTTTCTAGTATTTGTAACAGTTTTACTTCTTATGGCCGACTTTATCACAATAAAAGCACTTGAAGGTCTTGTTTCTAGATTTAGACCTTGCACTACTCTTATCTCTTCCGCTTAGATTCCTACTCTTTGATCTTCTTCGAGAACTAAATTTAGAAACCAAAGTTTGAGATGAATTAGAGAAGGTTACCTGTTAAGTTTTCCTTCTCACTTCTTCACTCAAAAGGCAAATTGAAACCATATCAATAGACAATTGCTTGTCAGAATTATTCAAAGAAATAACTAAAGGTTTCCAAGACTCCGATAAAGTATTCAATAATAGACAAGCTTGCCAAGCATCATCAAGAGGAATATTCAAACTGGACAATTTGGTTACTATATCTTGCATCTCATTGATGTAATCACTGACTTCTGTCCCATCCTTATACCAAAGATTCATCAACCTTGTGACTAGCAGATTCCAGTTCCCAGGAGTGTCTCTCTCATACATATACAAGAGCTTATCCCAATGCTCCTTGGCAGTCTTTGTTCCTATCACATGGTTATATACGTTCTTTTCTAACCATTGTCTAATCAAAGCCATGCATTTTCTATCCATCTTGGTCCATTTATTCGTGACACTCGATTTAGCCTTAGCAGTAGGTAGAGGAGGAGGAATTGAAGGAGTCTGCCCTTCATCAGTCACAACCAGAGTAGTAGTCAACGGTGGACTGGAACTGGACAACTCAGGAGAACAAAAAATTAGATCATATAAATCCTTAGTGAATAAATAATCAATCATACGACCTTTCCTATAATGCCAATTAGATTTACCCTTAGGGGCGACCATCTTAACATGTTTCTCATCTTTCATCATGATATAAAAGGTTACTAACCAAAACCAAGACAAACAAAAAAAAAAAAAAAGAACCAAAGCTTTGATGCCACTTGTTGGGAAATAGACACTCTAGCAGTGACAACCCAGAAAATATTCCCCATTAAGATGAAATGAAAAACAAATATAAGATGAAATAGGAGACACGAAAATAAAAATGGATGGAAACTTTCCTCCAAAGTAGAGAAAAGAAAATCAACCTACTCAATCAACTTTGATTAAGAATATTTATTACAATCAAGTATCGAATAAAATTAAAAAAACTCTTCTAGTACAAATCAAACTAATAATAAGATCTGAAAGATACAACTCTTAAAAAATACAATATATGAGAAATTGAGAAAATAACATATACCTCAAAAAAAAAATGGATCAACCTCACACCATGAATTACGATATCCACTTCAAGTTGAAATAATGAAAAACTTCTTCAAACTCTCTCTATATAAATCGAATATGTTCAAAAACTGTCAATAAAATATTTTGTTTAACATCAACAAAATTTTACTTTATATATAAGAATATAAGTAGAATTCTAGAATTCATCTTATTAAACTTCTATAGAAAAGGACAAAATCATATATAAGTATACGAAATACCAACCATTAGTGTGATAAATAAAAAGCCAAAAACTAATAGAGTTTTTCAATGCGAATCGACGAGGGAAACTCAACAATATCAAGGTCTAATCAAACAACCAATGCCTCAACCTTTTAGAGACAAAAATATATAGAGATAATTTTGAGGTGTAAAGATAAACAACTCTAAAATGAATTCCAACTCAACCAAAAATTTGAAGAGAATCATAGCGAGAAACCATGTACCTTCCTGGCATTTTCCCAATCTTCATCTTTGAGGGGAATTGGTGCTCCTTAAAGAGTGGCACGTTCAACAATACCCTCTGCAAAAGTAAAAAAACAAATTGTTATACCCCAAACTATCATCTCAGAAAGCTTATTCTATGCATAGGAAAGATATAGGATAATAATGATGTTGAAGATGATAATAATGTTGAATCTTCGTCTCATAGTCGAACTTGACAGGGGTGTGTTAAGAAGGGCACCCATATGCCTTTTAAAACCTTCCCCTCGTTATTGCATGCTTTCCATAATAACATTTCAATGAGAGACCAATCAACTAGTTAGATAACAGAAGCGAGCAGGGATAACTCAAGAGTAACTGATCTTGCTGATGATTATGACCAATATAAACTCGATTAATTCATCAAACAAAATATATACAATACCATTATGTCCTGTTTCGACCATATGTTGCAGAGATTTAAATATGACTCGAGCACCCAATGAGAACCCACAAAGTGTCACTGGCCTGAGATAAAATTTATACATGAATATAATGTTTACAATTAAAGCCAACTATCTCACATGCAACACAAAATTTATAACATAAATCAACCTGTTTCCATGCTGCCCTCTCATCAGTACATCAGCCAACCAAACTCCTGCTTTTTCCGACCTGAAAACTAACAATTGCATTAATAGCATATCCATAAATACAAATTAAACAAAGTAACATGCCACTAGAGTCATGCAACCACACTAATTTTAACATTTAGGTAAGATGCATAGAATAGAAAGCATATATACACATTAAACTAAAAAAAATCTCTTCTATTTGTTATTTATATAAAAAAGCTTTATTTTGTGTAAAATTTTCGGATATTGTTGTTATATCTTCAATATATCTCCTATATCTCTGATCAAAAGCATATAAACACACTAAATTTTAAAAAATTTCTTTTATTTGCTTTTCCTATAAAAAAGCATAATTTTGAAAATATAATGTTGATATCTAGAATTTCCAATATAGATGATATGTCTTTGATGTATCTCCTGTATATCTCGGATCAAAAGCATATAAACAGATTAAACTTGAAATAAAAAAAAACTTCTATTTGTTATTTACATAAAAAAGCTTAATTTTGAAAATAATGTTGATATCTATAATTTTTTTATATCAATTATATACCTTTGATATATCTCCTAATTATATCTCCCATATACTTCCAATATATCGGAGACATATACCGTCAAAAGCAGAAATACTACTATTATCTTCCATTTAAACTTCAAAAGTAGAATACAAAAGCTCATCCAACGACTTTCCTATACCACCACTACTAAAGACCTTATTTGAAGCCACTCATCTAAAACAATTTGACCCACAAGGATTTCAACCTATGATGAAAAATATCGTGGAGATCAGTCCAGGAACCTGTCTATAGCAATTTTCCATTTTCTGTCTATGAAGTCGGTAGCAGAAAGCAATGCTGCAGGCCATGCCAATGCTGTCATAAGTGTACTTAACACGGTCATCATTGCCCCAGCCCCCATGTTTCTTAAGCTCCAAAGCAACTCCTAAAAAAGATGGTCAGAGACAATAGTTGTGGTAACCTCCAGATATAGTACAGATGCGAAAAAAAGCATGAATGGTAGTTGCATATAAAATTACTTGAAGTGATCCAATCTTGTATTCCAGTACTAACAGCAGTCAAATTCTCAGATTCCCGCTGCAAAACACATCTGACATCTAAGAACATCAACATTCAGACTTCACTAATGCTTGTAGTTTAAGAATAAATACAATTAGATCGAATCAAATCACGAGAAAACATGAAAGGCAATAATGATAAACTAGCAGCTACGTCAATCAGAAGTATTTAGAAAAAATGGTTCCCCCCGCTCCAAGTTATCCTTCCGACCGTCCCAAGGCCTTACAAAATCATCTTGCTCAATAACCAACCCAGAAATCATAATGCCTAATGCCAAGCGCTACAAAACAATAATTGAAATAATAAAGAGGCACAAAACATTATCTGCAACAATGAAAGCAACAATGCCCTAAGATAAGACACTCACGCCTTGGTTGTGGTTTTGTCCAATAGAAACAAATTCAAATTCCTCGACACTTCCTAATCTGCGAGCCACTTTAGTTCCTGTGAGTCCAGCTCCAGCAGCTGCATGCCCAAACTAGTATAGAACTATCGTTATGCATTTAAAAAATATAAAACTGAATAATCAAAAGCATCAAAATTTCATTCCAATTTGCTAAGGACAATTAGTAGCTTCTGAATTAAGAACCTACTTAAGAAAATTTCAAACCAAAATGCCTGACACAAAATAAAATAGCATCAAACAGTCAACAAAGAACCAAAATAATATTTATCTTCTGTAGATATGTAAATTATACAACAATATTTTGTACATATGAAATTTAGAATCAAATTATCAAGCGTCTTTACCTGTAAACCCCAGAGAATGTTATTCAATATAGTAAGTTTGAAGATCAAATTAAGGGGTCATTTCTTTGTCTCAGGGTTCTGCTGGCTTAATCAATGCACGATTCAAGTTTAATTAGGGATGTTTTGGCAAATTATTACTTGCAAATTAATTGGGGAGGTTGGTAACAGAAGTACAGACACAGGAAGAAATACATTATTACACAGTTGATCATTCTATATATGGGTTCCTGCAAAGCAATCATTTACCATTAAGAGAATACAGAAGTTCAAAGTAAAAATTAATTCCACCTTACCGACATACAAAGAAAACCAAAAGCAATATTCTTTATATTTCAGAAAAAAATAAGCACAAATGTGACCATTAACACAGAAATTCAATGGTAAGAAAGTTTAAGTTTCTTGTTTACCTCCAAATGACGCAGCAACAGCAACAAGCAACAAAACCAGCTACAGATTCTGCAGCACTTGCTGCTGCAGCAAATCCACTTGCTCCAATTGCAGGGACAAGAGTCCAGTAATTGGAAATTTTTACAATCAAATAATTGACAAAAAAAAGTACAAGAACAAAACAGTAAATATTGTGCCGTATAGCCATGATCCAACCACCAAAGGGAGATGGGTGAAATCTATGAATAATATATAAAAATATCTAACCATTTTTGTCCACTCAACATCAAGCCAAATTGGCAATAATCGCAGAGCAACACGATGGCGAGCATCATAACCATTTCTAAGTCAAGATTTCTTCTTCTCTTCCTTAGTTGCATCAGTTATACACGCAGAAAGCAACTCATACAGAACAATGATTTTTCTTTGATCAGAAATGTAAATCGACTCGAGCATATGTTGGGCCCTTTGGGCCCCCAAAAGGACTTACAATATGTGTCTCATACCTCTCTTAATCCAAAAGTTAATTCAAAGAATAAGGGTTTCCCATTTCCCTATATACAACTCACCAACAAAACAATGATTTTTCTTTGATTAGAAATGTGAATCGACTCGAGCATATATTGGGCCCTTTGGGCTACTAAAAGGACTTACAATAGGTGTCACTGGTCTCTCTTAATCCAAAAGTTAATTCAAAGAATAAGGCTTTCTCATTTACCTATATACAATTCACCAACATTATCCATGACCGATGTGGGATAAACCCAATATCTCCCTTTCACACATCGGGCATCCCTGAAACCATCATCGTTTGACAACTCCCTTTAAATCAGACAACACCCACCTTGTAAACTCCTCTCAAATCATCAGGTGGAACCTATGAAGGAGATAACCAAAATCGGTATAGGCAAACCCCAGTTCAAACATGGCTCTAATACCACTTCTTGGGCACCCACCTTGCAAACTCCCCTCAATTCATCAGGTAGAACCCATGAAAGAGACAACCAACAATAGGTGTAGGCAAACCCCGGTTCGAACCTAACTCTGATACCACTTATTGGGCCCCCAACCAAGGTCTGATACCACTTTTAGGCACCCACCTTGCAAACTCCCATCAAATCATCAGGTGGAACCCATAAATAAGACAACCACAATTGGCATAGGCAAACCCCAATTCGAACGGCTCTGATACTACTTCTTGGGCCCCCAACCAAGCTCTGATACTACTTCTTGGGCCCTTTGGGCCCCCAACCAAGTTCTGATACTATTTATTGGGCTCTTTAGGCCTCCAACCAAACTCTAATACCTTTGTTGGACCCTTCAAGCCCCAAAAAACTTATAATAGATATCGTGAGTCTCTCTTAATTTAAAAGTTAGCTTAAAAAATAATGTTTTTTCATTAGCATATATATACAACTCATCAACGTCATCTAGGATTGATATTAGATAAACCCAACAGCATAAACCTCCTAAAAACTTTTCTAATCGGCCGATTTAGTGCCTCCAATGAAGCAGATGCCACCGTCACTTGTCAATTGGAAGCCTTCACCAGAAGGAAAAGGTTGCTGTACTGAGTCAGATTGGTCTTTCGATGTTCTCTCGCGGCATTCACGCTCATATTCAGATTGTCTAGCTTTATCTTTCCTCTGTAACTGAACTAGCTTCAAAGCTTCTCGCCATAGCATCGACTGATTTAAAAAATGCAAGATCGTGGTCCCTTACATCAGAATAGGCATCCTGGTTTTACTCTGCAATTATCGATATAGACTGCATAACCATAAACAAAAAGTTTAATTAATGACCCGGTTGCATACGGATACGAAAAGATCTACTGCAACCGAACAAAATTCTACGCAAAGAACAAAAAAATTAGAAGAAAAAACACAACAATAACAACAACAACGACAAAATGCCAACATCAGTCCCACGAGTTTCAACTACCCGGATATTATTTAATCAATACACTTATAGGTTAGGAAAATAATACTAAAATATATTATCCAAGTTTGTCACATCATTTAGTTAAAATATAATTTATTTTTAAATTATTAATATTTAACTACTTAATAACAATATTAGAGTCTCAAGGGGGTAACTAAAATCAGATGTATAAATGATACTTGATGTACAAGCAGAGGGGCAGTGAATTTTATTTTAAAATTATTTTAAATTTCGTATAAAATTTTTTACTATAACCCAACTCCCAACTAAAAGTATATACTTACACCCTGAAATTATCATCATTTGAAATTTATTAAATTTTCATGATTAAAAAAAATTTTAATGAATTGGCCCACTTATATCCATATTATATTTTATTCTATTATATTTAGATGTGGCAAATCACCCAAAAAAAGTTCTTAAAAATTACTACCTTAAAATATATGGTTAAGGATGGGAAAGTGAGGCATTTTATCCTTTAAATCTTCTACGAATTTTGGGTAAGTAACAACATGTTTATTTAATATGTTGGCTACATGGTTGCATGAATCGGAATCGGAATCGGTTTTCCAGGGAATCAGAATCGGTTTTCCAAGGAGTCGGAATCGGAATCGGAATCTGTCTGAATCGGCTAGGAATCGGTTCAGTTGAATCGGCCTGAATCGGTCCAAATCGGTCATATACAAAAATTTGCCAACTCATAACAAAAATACATGAAATACATAATTATATAATTTCTCAACATAAATACACAAATTCAAGTATTTATACAACAATCATAAAGGTATGTAATTATGACAATACAACGGTAGAGTCATACCTGAAAGAACAAATAAGAACAAGGTGGTTTGTAAGGTATGTGTGACATATTCCTATCCAAAATCCATCTTCCCTGTGACTGATATCTCGAAATTTTGATAACTTCAAATGACTCTGTAGTTAAATTTGCAGCCAAAGAGAACTCCGAAATCTACAACTACCATCAATCCGACCACTACCAAGCAGATTTTCAATCAAATGGTATCCCATTCATAAAGACAACAAACTGAACACCAAGGCAAAGACAATTAATTGCAAAAACCGTCAATTACAGTTCCTAAAAACCCTAGCATATCAACAGTAGCACACCAAAAAATTCATCATCAATCGGACCACTACCAAGCAAATTTTCAAGACTTCCAAGCTATATTCGCACATCACAATTTGCACATCACAATTTACACATAGCACATATTCGCGCATCACAATTTGCAGCACACACAATTAAGTCAACGAAATCCCAAATCAGCAATAAAAAATCCCAAATCCGCACAAAATTTCAATTTGGACATCACAATTTGCACATCATATTAATCAATTAGCACATCACAACATTCAATTTCAATAAAAAAATCCAAATTTACCCAAATTTTCGTTCGGCCGCCGATTCCACCCGATCTCCTCACCTTTGCACTCCACAGCACACTCCGCAGTGCTGTCGGCCGGCCACCAGTCGAGGCGGAGTTGCGAGGGCGGTGGCGTGGTTGGAAGGTCAGGCAGAGCTGAGGTCGGACGGCGGAAGCGCGGCGGAGGGCGGCCGCCGATTCCACCCGAACTCCTCGCCTTTGCGCTCCACAGCAGGTCGGGCGGAGCTGAGGTCGGACGGCGGCAAGGTCGGCGAGCGGAGGGGCGGCGGAGCGCGAGCGACGACGGAAGCGAGGGGGAGGGGTATGATTTTAGGTTTTTAAAATCCAAATTACCATTTTACCCAAGCTTAAATAATTTAATAAAAATCATACCTAGGGTATTTTAGTAATTTACTAAAAAACACTGATTCCGATTTAAATCGGCCGATTCCGATTCCGAGTTAAATCGGTCAGAATCAGGCAAAATCGCCCGATTTCGAGGCCGATTCGGCCCCGAAATCGGATCGGCGCGACGCCAATCCGATTTAAATCAGCCAATTCCACTTGGAATCGGCCGATTCGTGCAACTCGGGTTGGCTATAGACAATTCAATCAAAATTAAAAAAATATTTTTTTAAAAAAGAAACACAAGCTTTTCAAAGTGTGAAAATTATTTATCATAATCATTTAAAATTAAAAAATTCTCGTAAAATTTAAAATAATTCCTCAAGTTCATGATGTGGCTATATATTTATTCTAATAATTTTTTTATGACATGGACAACCTAGCCTCATCATAAATGAAATAATTCCCAATTATTTTGATGGCGTGATCATTTATATTTTTATTTTAATCACATCATCAATAAGAAATATTCCCCTGTCCCTTATTTAGATGGTGTGGACAACTTAGTTATACCATCAAGGAAAAAGAATATAACTAAGTTGTCCCTTCCTCCAAATAAATAGACAGATATTTAAATTTTAACGGATTTTAATTGTTTTAATTAGAGATGTGTAAAGAATGTCTTTTAAAAAGTAGGGAAACAAATTATACTTTCACAAAAAACAGGGAGCGCAAATGATTCTTACGAATGAACTTGTAGGTGCTAGGAAGTTCTTTTAAGTTTAATTTAGTTCAATTTAGCTTGATGGTACAGATCAAGGCTTATATCTACTACTAAGTTTGACTCGATTTTTATCGACATCATATATATAAAGTTAAAAATTTTAACAGTGAAAATTTTGATATAATTTCATACATAGTTTCAATTGTAATTAGAAAATTAGTAGAGAACTTGTGCAATGTTTGAGTTAGGATTTTGACTCTTGAGCATTTTAGAATTTCTATTAAGACTCTTATACAATGCTTAGTTTAAATTGTGTTAAAATGCTCAAGTTAGAATTAGATTTTTTATATTATCAATTGTTACTTCCTTTAAAATTTATAATTATAAATTCTCAAATAACATAGAGACTGTATATGGACTCTGTTTACTTTGTTCATAGTACATCTCACACACAATTTTATATCTGACCGTGAGGCAAAACAATTGTGTCTATTAATTGTAAAAATCAATGAATTTTATATGTGTAATTCAAGTCAAACTAATTTTACTTAATAGCTAAATATACCTAGCTATTTATTTTAGGATTTTTATTTATTTTTAATTATGATTTAGCTGAAAGTGTTAATTGACTCAATTTAGAAATTTTAACTTGATTAAGATCCTAAATTTTTTTAAATAATAGATTTTGGATATAGTAAAATACTTATAATTTATTTTATTTTTAGGGCACATGGTAAAAATAAGTCTCACCAAATCTAGTCATAGTTGAATTAGCTTTTCAATATTACAATAATTAATTAATATTTTCCTATAAAAATGGATAAAATTAAAAATACTTAATTAATTCTATCCAAAAAAGAAATATTAAAATTGAAAAAAATAGTTGAGCACCTACTAAGAAGGGGGTGTTATGAAGTAAATATTTAGTTAATACTTTCCTAATAAGAAAAGAAATATTTTAGTACTATGTTGTGCATATGGACTACGTTGTACATGTGGCATGTTTTTATAGACTCTCCTTTGGTAAAGAGCAACTTGGACATATGATTAACTTTAAATCCTTGAAGGAATATATTTGTTTAGTAAATACTAATAAAAAAGTTGTTTGGGAAAGGGCTATAATACATGAAAAAGAATAAAAACTATTTTTCCGCCTTTCTATCTCAATTCCCAAGCCTCTCTCAATATTGATGATTAGTAAAAATTGATTTGCTCACACACTCCAAGCTCCCTCTTTTGGTGGATTTCAATTCAGATGTTCTCTTTTGTCATCAACCAACTCCTAAAAAATTGAGGCGTAACACTCAAATATATAATCGAAAATTATTTAAGATCATCGATATTTGTTATTGATGTTTTTATATAATACGTGTGTGTCTGTGTTTGATATTTCTTAATTGGCCAGTATGAAAGAGGGGATGAGTACTTCACCGCTTTGAGCATGGCTACGTTATACATTGGATGCTCTATAAATATACATCCATAAGAGACCATAATTGGAGAGACTTTTGAAGGGAGACTTCGGAGACACTTTTAAAGAAGAAAAGAGCAACATGAGGAGAGATTCAAGAGAAAGAAGACAAGCCACACCAAAGCCGTGAAAGCTCTGATTTAGAGTTTTTTTAATTATCTTATTCTTTTTTTCTTCTTTTGTATTAAACTCCGATGATATATGCAATGGATTTTATGGTGTTTATAATGAGTTTTATGGGGTGAATTTTGTTATAAAGTAGCTCAGTGAAGTTAGAAATGTTAGATAACATGTTTGATTGAGAGAAAACGTCTGAGTTTCATTCATTGATAATTAGATTAGTTTTTCATAGATAATTGATGTTCTTGCCTTCATTGGAAGTCAGGTTATAGTAGAAATCTTTACTTTTAGCTGTTTTCTTTTATTAGTTAATTAGTTAATCAAAACAAATTGGAGTAAAGCAAGGAAAATTGTACAACACCTCATGCGCATGATCTCGTATTCACTACTTTATTACTTTTTGATACATGTTGTAATATCCTAAGAAATAGTCTCACTCTAATATCTATCAAGGTAAGATCCACTATATAAATGAGGATGTGCGTATAAATCTTCAACTTGATTAATCACTTTTAAAGAAAAGCCTAGACCCATCAATTTGCATTTGGGTTAGGTCATTATAAATGGTATCAAAGCCAACCCATGATCATATTAAATGATGGGATGTGAAGAAAAAGGAAGTCCAGGAAAATGAATCCATTGACAAAATATCTTCAAGAAGGGTGAGATGGAAAAAGCCCAAAAAGCCTAATGAATTTCGAGGATGAAAATTCCTAAACTGTGAGTAGAATGTAATATCCCAAAAAATAATCCTACATATATAAGTGATAATGTATCTATAAATTTTCAACTTGATTAATAATTTTTAAATATATGACTAAGGTCATCAGTTTGTAGCTCGAAGGGATGGACCGAATCGTAATATTATAAATTGGAAAGCTACTCATTGGGTTATCGCGTATAGACCTTATAGAAATGGATCTCAACCTTCTACGAGGCTTAAGACAGACACCATACCAAGTTTTCATAGAATGCGCGCAAAGTTATACTACATATAACAGATCTTAACCTTAAAACTCCTCTATGAGCACTCCGAGCCATAATAGAGGCAGAACCTCCCCTGTGACTAAGAAGGTGATTTTAAGAATGCGATGATCGCTCAGAGCTATACAAAGGCAACAATCCAATGCAGCGAAGAGGTTATATGTTGTGACATATTTAAATTCTTATACTTAGTTGAAGTGATTAGGTTACGTATGTTGATTTCTTAATGCGAATGAGTACGATATATTAAACATTGGGTTATGAATACATGTTTCACATAGTCTGCAAGTAAAATTAAATACAAAGGCATCATAAGATACTAGGGCATTGTTAGAATAAATTCAACGACGTGCAAGTATATACAGTCGAATCAAGTAATATAATGATGAATTTGAGTATCGTCCTACAGAAAGATGAATTTCCTTAAATTAATTAAAAAAAGTTAAATGAAGAACAAAACAAACACAATCAACTTAATATTAACTTTAAATTAATGGAGAAGTTAAAATGACAAAACTCGTTCTAGAGTCGAATTTCCATTAACATGAATTTAATCTTCATCACATCTTACTCTTATCTTCTATTCTCTCAAATTATCAATCTAGGATAATTATATGACATGTGGCTCCCACTCCATGCTTCTAGTATTTTGCCTCAATTTCTACCTCTCGGTGATACTTGATTAATTAACAAAATAACGTATTAAGATTTGCCTTACAATCGCATACGATGTTGTGTATCTCCCGACCACAACGACATACAGGTCAAAAGACTCGTAGTATGATGAATTATAAATGACTAATCTAATTAATTTCTCCTGAAATCTAATTAAACCTCATGATCTAAGAAATAGACGATCAATATACTCTTAGCATTAAGAACATGATAATTCAAACAATTCGATTGAATAAAAGAGTAAGAGGTTGAAATGAATTCAATTAAACTATGTTAAGTTCCATTCTTCTCTAGAACAAAATAAAAATTACTTCATAATAAAAATAGAAAACAATATAAAGAAGAAACTATTTTTCATTATGAAAGGAAAAGAATTACAGAAACTAAACTACTTCTAAACCAAGAGTTGAGATATCTCAAACAACAAATGACCACCTCTTTATATAGAAGATGAGATGGTCATAAGATACATGAATTCAAGGAAGGTGTTCACAAATCAATATATTCTAATTGATTATTATGTCCATTTAAATTTCCAACTCCTCGACATACTCAAATGCAGCGAAAGCTACGTACATCTATCCTCATCGAGCTTTGTGAACTCCTTGTAGTAACCATTGGGTGACCATGACCTTTCAATTCCAAAGCTTAAGTTTTTTATTTTTTTCTGCATTAAAACTTTAAAATTAAGCATATCTCGTAAAATATTAATTAACTAGAATACAACGAAAAATATCACTTAATTAATAATGTTTATACCCAAGAAGTACAAAATTACATTAAAAATATGGGTAAAAATTATATACTTTAAACACTTAGCAGGCATCATACCCAAATACCCTGTCTTCACATGGGTTCCTCACATTGTAAGACCTATATGTTCCTCTTACCCATGTTTCTCTACACACACAACTCAGTTCGCTCCTCGGTATGTTTGTAAAACGTTGGGCTACAACCAAATAAGTTTAGGGCTCATGCCCACAATACAGTCATCCATCAAAATATAGTTCAATACACATAAGCACATAACACGGCCCACACCACCACCATTGAACTTCGTGATCCGTGTGCCAAGCCGGCCAACGCTAAGGAACTTCACGTACATATAAATAGGAAAAATGTTAATAATCAAATAAATTTGATTACCGGTCCAAAATAACTACCTGTAAAAGAATACTGGCAAGTGGGTATTGCATTATCCACGGGAACTTTAAAAACTTCAGAAGTGTCACACGGGTGGTAAGCAACACAACTTATTAAAAAAGTTGGCGCACAAACACGACAAAATTAATACTCATACAAGAACTTACACCCTCACAAACTCTATATAACAGCTATCATGGTACTTAGGTGGCAAATAAACAATTAAGTTAGTACACCATATTTTGAAAATGTGTTGCATTATCAAGACCCTCATACTTTGCACTACCTCAGGGTTTGAAGGAGTACTAATGTAATTCTTAATACCCATATACAACTCACTCATATTCGTAAAACTATAAACCCTTATACATATACCTTGTAGGTTTGGGTAGAGGCTTATATGATAACTTTCTGGATCTTATCTTTCAAAACCATCAAGTGATCTTAGCCTTGAAGTTTTGCTAAACTTGTGGGAAATACAGATAAATTGCCCCATATAGAAGGGATCTAATAAAACCCATCGATGTCGTCGTACGTTGAAGAAGTGGCTAAACTTGATACTCAAGGAGTCAAACAAAGGAGAAGTAAAGGAAAGTCCAGCAGACCTGAATGAGTAACGCTTGCATCCTAAGTCGATGAGTGCACCCCGCGTAACCTAGCACAGAGATAGAACTCGAATTAGACTCAAATTACATTGGCATATACATCAAGGCAAAGCCTCAACACAAACACAACACATAAGACACTTTATTACTTACTTAATGGAGTGTTAAACCTCATTAGATACCTTAATTAAGGTTTAGGGTTGTATGTATACTTAGTTGGAAAAGTCCAATGCTTAAGTTTAATCAAAAGAACTTAACCATGAGATTTTTATGATGCGTCAAACGATGTGTAAATGGGCCAAAATTTAGACCAGTGGGCCTTGACAATCTAAGGGTTAGGTGGAAATTATACCAACTGCTCGCCCACAGGCATCATGGTAAATAGGGCCCACTAAGGTTGGGCTAAGGTGTTGTGAATAATATTTATGCTAAGTGTCGTTCATGGGCTTGGGGACTCCAAATGGGCCTAGGTCAATGGGCATAGGTAGCCAACAACATCAGCTTGAGTCCAATAAACTCGTCCAAATTTCAAGTATTTGAGTCTAAGTTGGCTCGGGAATGGGAGGTATTATTGGCTAAGTCTTTTTGGAGCTAGGTGGACCTATTGGCTTGGGAAAATCCTGACCCGTGATCCACTAAGCCAAATACTCTCAAATTTAAATATGATGCTATTAGGATAACCCTAAGGTGTGGTATAAATTTCATGTAATTTCATCACTATTTGACTAGGGTTTTGAATTTTTACATCTGAAATCAATGAACTAGAATTTCACCTTATATTCCTGCACCTTCCAGAACACTACCTAATATAACCATATATATGATTTTGAATTAAGCCCTACACTTACACATTTTCAGTAGACAATTGGAGAGTCCTCATGTGATTTTATCAGATTTTATTATCAACTTTTAGGTAGCTCACCGTGGAGCATAATCTCAGAGTATAGCAAAGCAAGCATAAATCACACCAAGCATATCAAGCAATTCAGGTTTTGTACATGCCCTTTAAGTGGTTAGTTTAGTGTGCTAGGTTTTTAGGAACAATCCAACACATAGAGTATGAGTATCATACCTAATGCCTAAACATGAAAAGCAGACATCCTTCGTCAAGCTTGGCACCCCTACGTGCATTTACACATCATAACAGGCACAGTTATCAACATGAAAAGTATAGATTTAATAGTGTTGAGTGAAACAAAGCAAAATTCATACAAAAATAATATCTACAATACAAGATATGATTTTTATGGAAAAATATTGCACGTCCACAACATCAACACACTTAAAAATACAAATCTATTTTTATACATAAGAAAATGAAATGATTCCAAATCCTAATGACTCCAACACAGCGATCTACATGATAAATAAATAAATAAATGCAAACAAGAATATATTCAAACAAACAACAACACACAAAAATGGGGAGAGGTGGAAAGGGGAGGCTTTTACCTCAAGGGGGACTAAGAGAAGGTCTCTTGGGGCTTCCTACCCCAAGACCTATGACCCTAGGTGGTTAGGCTTAGTTAGGAGGGGCTTGGAGAGGTGGGGAAGGTCTAGAGATAAAGAGGGGAAGCCAAGGAGCAAGGAGGAAGGATTGGAGGAGATGAGGAAAGGAGTAAAAAGGGGAAGTAAATAGGGGTTTTAAAGAAAATGGGAAAACTTTCAACCACCTAAGGCCAGCTTGGTGGTGTCACATGTAAGGCACCACACCTAAAAAGGTATGAGTATCATACCTAATGCGGTTTAAGTTAACCAAAAATCCACAAATCTTATAGGGGATATGACGGGCATACGGCAAGCAACCGAAACACGTGCAAGACACGGTCTTAACATCTTCATATAACTCGACCAAACCAATTATAAAAAGGTTGGGCGCATAGTGTCCAAACGAGCGTACTGAGCACCAAAGGAGGCTAAGGCTGGGCGGACATACATTATATCATACTCAAACTATGGCAATTAGGGCTGGACCCAACTAACCTGATCCGGGTCAAGACCGAAACAACTCAAAAACCTCTGGCCAATAGCTCAGGTTTTACAACCTCTCCAACTTAAAAAAATTGGTCCCAAAATTTTCCTAAGGGGTACACACGCAGGAAAATGCCACAAAATACTATGCATACAATAGCACACAACCAAAGAAATAAGGGGAGTGCTAATACCTCGAATTGCCATCTTCTACAAAGAAGAGTCTGGGGAAATGTTGTCATATCTCATCCTCATGCTCCCAAGTGGCTTCCTCAATTCTCTACCTCGACCAAAGCACCTTCATGAGAGGCATTCCTTCCTATGGAGAGTCTTCACGGATCAGTCGAGAATCTATGTTGCCTCCTCCTTGTAGGATAGATCTGGTTGTACGTTAAGATCCTCATATTGCAGCCTATGCAATCCATCCGACATGTACATAAAATATCGGTTGTAATGCCAATAGACTAGGTGGTAGCACAAGCTTGTAAGCTACCTCACCAACTTGCCTCAATACCTTGAATTGGCAAATATACCTTGGACTCAGTTTGCCCCACCCCCTAAATTGCACGCCTTCTTTGGTCAATGAGACTTTTAGGAAGATGAGCTCTTCTAGGGCAAAACTGACTTCCTTACGCCTCTAATTTGCATAAACCCTATGTCTATCTTGAGCTACTGATAACCTCTTCCTTATCAACTCAACCATTCTCTAGGAGTCCTGTAGAAACTCTAGGCCTTTAGCCAGTGTTTCGATGATTTGCACGGCCTACCATACTATGCCTCAAAGAATGCTATCCCAATACTAACCTGATAGTTGTTGTTGTATACAAACTCCACTAATGGCAGCTCCTCCCAAGATCCGCTAAAGTCCATCATACATGACAAGAACAAGTCCTTCAGGATTTGGATTGTCCTCTTAGATTGGTTGTCGATCTGTGAATGATAGGTTGTATTAAACTTGGTCTCAATACCAAGTTCTCTCTGGAAACATCTCTAAAAGGAAGAGGTGAATAAGGGGTCCCTATCCAATACAATCTCTATGGGAACTCTGTGAAGTCTGAGAATTTGGTCTCGGTGTAGTCTGGCCAAAGGTGATACATGATATGTCATAAGAATCGATATATAGTGAACTGATTTCATTAGCCTGTCAACAACTACGAATATTGTGTCCATCTGACGTCTAGAAGGGGGTAGATATGTGACGAAGTTGCGTGTTATATAGTTTCACTTCCACTCTGGTGGTGGCAATCGCTACAACAACCCTCCTGGTCCTTACTGCTCAATCTTGACCTACTGAGAGACAAAACATCGTGGCATAGTGTTGAAGACGTCTTTCTTTAGTCCTAGCCACCAATAAGATGGGCATAGATTGTGTACATCTTCACTGAGCCTAGACGCACGGTGAACCTTGAGTAATGGCTCGTAAAAAATGGCATCATGCTATCATGTATATGCTACAACATTTGGTACATAAAACACTCCTCTTATCAGGTACAAACCATCCGTCTCTCTGACCAAATTGGAATGATTATCCTACAAAAACCACTACTCGAGTAACTAATCAACTGCTTAGGTCTACATGGCAGGATCGGCTATAAGCTAACTAATAGTTAGCCTTGCCAGCACAACTACAAGATACTGGTTGGCTACATCCTCTCTCAGGTCCTTATATTGTATCCCCATGGTTGTCAATCTGGCTCCACATACCATTGGTTTCCTGCTCAAGGCATCTGTGACTACATTTTCCTTACCCAGATAGTAGGCAATGTGGATATCATAGTTTGCAAGGAATTCTATCCATTTACATTATCTGGTGTTCAAGTCCTTCTGTGTGAAGATGTACTTTGAGCTCTTGTGATCAGTGAAGAGTTGGAAGGACTCTATACATATAATATCTCCATATGTGGAGAGCAAAAGCAACTATTGCAAGCTCCAAATCGTGTGTTAGATAGTTCTGCTTATGAACTTTTAGTTGTCAGGATGCGTATGCAATCACTCTACCCCTCTACATCTAAACACAACCAGTCCAATACCAGAGGCATCACTGCACACCACAAGAACCTCATGGTCATCTGGTAGACTTAACACTAGGGGTGGTAGTAAGTCTCTCCTTCAGAGTTCAAAAACTCCATGCTTCAGTTCACACAAAACATTCTCCCTTCCTTGTCAGTTGTGTGAGAGGGGCTGCGAAGGAAGAGAACTCATGTATGAACCTCCTATAATATTCGGCCAATCCTTGACCTAGGCTGGATTCACCACGATTCCAACCACTGATACAACATGTCCTAGAAAGACCACCTCAGATAGTCAAAACTCACACTTTGAGAGCTTTGCATATAGGCAGTGCTCCCGTAGAGTCTGCAAAGTAATCTGCAAGTCTATCTTGTGCTCCTCTCTGGACCTCAAATAAATCAAGATATCGTCCATGAACACTATCACAAACTGGTCCAAGTATGGTTGAAACACTTGATTCATATGATCCATGAACATTACTGGTACTTTAGTCAGTCCAAAGGAATGACTAAGAACTTATAATGCACGTACCAAGTCCGCAAAGTTGTCTTTGGTACCTACTTCTCTCATATTCTCAACTGATGGTAACCATATCAAAGAACTATCTTCGAATACACTGCCACTCCTCCAAGTTGATCAAACAAACCATCTATCAGCAGGAGGTGATAACAGTTCTTCACCATAACCTGGTTGAGTATTATGTAGTCAATGCACAATCACATGCTACTATCCTTCTTCCTAACGCAGAGACTGAAGTGCCCCAAGGTGAAACATTCGGTCTAATGAAGCCCTGCTACAACAACTCCAATAGTTGGGTCTTGAGCTCCCCTAAACTTAAGTGGTGTCATTCAATACGGTGCCCTAAAGATAGGCATGGTACCGGGAACCAAATCACTGGCGAACTTCACCTCCCTAGTTGGTAGTAATCCAGAATCTGAAAACATGTTAGTAAACTCACTAACCAGTGGGCTATCTTTGTGGCAGGGAAGACCTCACAACCCTGGTCAATCAATCATTGGGTTCTCCAAAATGAGATCAAACATTTGCCTTTGTCTCTACCTCTGCCTTGGAATGTAATCAGCATATTCTGCTTCAATTTGAGCTGGACCTTCTTCTGATAGTCTATCAATGCATAGTGTTGTCTCATCCAATCCATGCTGAATATTGCATCAAACTCCCTCATCGGCAATACTGTAAAATCAATCAATAGGAAAAAGCCCTATTGGATAACCACATCGACACCCCTCACACACTCATCGGTGGTAGGCATAGCTCCGATAGGTGTCGATACAATAAAGTCATAGCCTAAGTCCTCTAATGATTCACCAATCTTATTGGTGAATGTCTTTCCTATGAAAATATGTGTGCTACTAGAATTAAACTATTTTACGACAAGATCAAAATAGATAAGGAGAGTACTTGTGATTATGACAGCATCCAGAACCACCTCCTCTGCAGTCGCAGCATACATCTTGCATTGTTGCTCTGGCTTACCACCTTATATCTGTCTATTGGCTTGCCCCATATCCTACCTTGGTGCCTGCTCAATATCTACTCTAGCTAGTCCAACCTACCTCTATTGGCCCTATCTCTGGCTCACCAGCCCTGTCTGCATCCCTGGCCCTGCTGACCCAATTGTGCTTGTGGCTGATGGTTGCCTCTCCCCTACTACCCTTGAGGTTAGGCTGGTGGAGCGGGGAGAAGTGACCTCTATGGTAGTGCAAGGAGTCTTCTTGGCTACTGCTCGGGTCGGTACTAATGGTAGTGTTGCTGGAGCTATTGTTGTTGTTGTCATGGGTTGTTGTTGTAGTGGCTACATCAGACACTCAGTCGCAAGTGCCCCATCTCGCCGCATGCAAAGCATGCATTTGTAGCTCTCCTGCACACACTAGGGTGGCACATTGGGTACATCAGGTACTCTTGGCTGGCCCTGTAAGGACTGTGTCTGCTAAGGGAAGCTTTGAACCTATTGTCCCTCAGCATCATATACTATCATTCTACCAACAACCCTCTGCCTCTACTATTGCAGGCCCCACTAATCCTGGGCTCTATTCTTTTGACCCTTGTCACTACTATGTGTGGTACCCTTAGCCTAATGGTGTGAGTCATGGGCATGCTTGCACTTTAGTGCCCTCATCACTACATATGTTAGGGTGGAACATGCTAAAGTGGCAACAACTACTCACAAACTCATACAAAGACCTAAAACAAATTGGGTGGCTTGCTCCCTCTCTAATGTAAAGCTACCTAGAGCAAACCTCTCTAGCACGAGAAATTTGGCATGATACTCAGCCACAAATATACCCTCTACTTGTCTCAAGGAGAGAAACTTCATGTTTTTCTTTCCCCTAATACTGCCGCAGAAATATTGAGAGTAGAAGGCCTCCTTAAAATCATCCCATAAATCTATTCTAAAGTCTTGCCCTCCCGAAAAGCATTATAAAGAAACTCCCAACAAATGTTGGTGGGCTTAATTCAAGCCCAATATATACCCACACGCCGTTGCTAAAAGCCCATTTCAATTCGTTCTTTTTCTTGTCTTCGTACAATTGCTGCCACTATCGTTGCCAGAAAGTTGGTGTGATGATAAAGGTCGAGTCTCTGAAGGAGGGGTGGCTCTCCTCTGGGGAGAGGATGTATCAGAGGCTGCAAAGGTGCGAGGGCACGACCATGGGAGCGATTGTCCTAAATCTCCGCCCTTCAAAATCGTCTCATGAATCGTGAATCTGCTCCAAAGTCCTGCCTTCCAGAAAAGCATCTCCCAACAAACTTTGGTGGGCTTAACTCAAGCCCAATATATACCCACACCCCGCCGCTAAAAGCCCATTTCCATTCGTTCCTTTCCTCGTTCGTACAATCGCCGCCGCCGTTTGGTGTGACGATTCAGGTCGAGTCTTCGAAGGAGGGGTGGTTCGCCTCCGGGGAGGAGAGGATGTATCAGAGGCCGCGAAGGCCCGAGGGCACGGCCATGGGCGCGATTGCCCTCGATCTCCGACCCGGCCTCGGCCTTGGCCCCTTCACACTCGGTAAATTTCTCTGCGGACTTGCTTTTGCAGGAATCGACTTTTTTTTTTTAAGGTGTAGAATTGGGATCGTTCTAAGGTTTGAATTGTTTTTTTTGGAGTTGAGGATTGAGGAAATTGAAAAGTTGAAGTGGTGAGGCTCGACGAAGGAAGTTGGATTGTTTTTTCCTCTTTTTTTGTTTATTGATCAAACTTTTGTAGGTATGAGATTGTTTGAGGTTTTGTATGTGTTCTTGTAATTGTAGATTGGGAGAAGCGAGAAATTGAAATGGTTGGTTTGGAGTAATGTGGAACTTGAGATTGTGTTATAGTTGTTGTTTCTGAATCGGGAGAATTGAGAACTTGAAACTATTGATTGTGAAATTATAGAACATGAAATTATGTTAATTAGACTAATTAGTTGGTGTTCTACGTTTTGATTGTGTTTTATGGTAGTTGTAGAATGGGAATACTGAGACCTTGAAGTTTTTAGTTTGAGGGCATATTGTGCTTTTCAAGGAATTTTTTATTTTTTATTTTTTTGATGTGATTGTTCTAGTGTTTGAATGTGTTTTGGTAGTTGTAGATTGGGGAAAATGAGAACCTGAAGTAGTTGGTTTGAGGGATCATGGTGTTTGAGGACGGAATTTGGATTGTTTTTTGTTGAGGTCAATTTTTGATCATATGAAGATACAATTTAGTCAAGGGTTGGAATGTGTTTTTTTATAAATGCGAATTGAGAAAACTGAGAGTTGAAACAGGTTGTTTGAGGAACAATGAAACTATAAATTGTTTATTAGGCGTTGGAGGAAGGTGTTTGTATGTTGGTTTTTTGTGAGTTCTTAAGCGTGTAAATATGAGTTTGTTTTAGCGTTGGTATGTGTTTTTGCAGTTGTATATTGGGAAAACTGAAAACTTTGAAGTAGTTGGTTTGAGGGAATATGGTGTTTAAGGTATGGATTCGTGAAACAAGATCAACTAATTAAGATATGGAGTGCTGATATATATATATATGTACACACACACATACACATACGTGGAAATGATAGGATGTGAACCCTTTTTTATTTGTGAACTTTATTTTTAGGATAAAACCTTCTTTCTCTTCTACTTCTTTTTCTTCCATGTAATTTCAAATAGCAAAATTTTAGATGGCAGGATGTCTTTTCTGATGCCAACCTTCCTTCTTTGTTCGGGCTTAGGGGCTGGTAATGCTTAAGCATTGGCGGCAATGCTCAAGCATAGTGCACATTAAGCTTTAAGTGTCTAAAAGTTCTACTTAAGGTTTAAATATGATAGGGAGCATTTATTTTTTTCCAGGGATGCCTATATGTGAAGCATTCGCACAAGTGGAACAGCAACCAAACATATATGATGTGGTTCATGTCAAATATCATGATGAGGTATTTGACCTGCAACTTCTGAGACTAATTTTGCTTTCTTGTGGTTGGATCCTTTGTTCTCATGTGAATGGACCTTATGGTTGATTAATATTATGAAGTTCAACTGTAGTCCTTTATATTTATACTGCTTTTTTATGAGATGGCGTGACGATCTTGTCAAATATATCTTCCCTTGTCATCATCATGAAGAACACATATTTCCAGTGAATTTATCATAAGTAATCACTTTTAATTTGCTTACTTTCTCTCATAGATTGGCAAGTTCACTATTTTGTTTGTGCTAAGTCAAAAAATACACGGGTGGTGTCAGGTGTGCTTTATACTTTGTTTTATTTCTTCTTGTAGGAACCACTGAAATTGGATACTGTAATAAGTTTTCCAGATCATGGTTTTCATCTCCGTTTTGATTCATGGTCACAGGTATTCGCCTACCCTATGACTTATATATAATATTTTGTACCTATTTCTTGATCTTTAGATCTCATTTATTTTTTAATTAGCCCATTGTGTGTTTAAAGACCAAGAGAGCCTTGGTCTAATGGTGGTTTTTTTGGCTTGTTATGTTATTGTCTGGGTGTTTTATGGTGCTAATATAGATTTAAAGCTTTTAGGTATAAGGAGTTATCTTTTGTTCTCATTGTTGTCGCATAACATAATCTTGTGCAGAGGTTACGGCTTATTGAAGTATTTGACGTAAAACGTCTTCAAATTCGGTATGCCACTTCTTTGATTGGGTGAGTTTAAGGTTGGCTGTTTTCAATTTTTTTAAGAACACTTCCTATGATCCTTTTTTAAAATGGTTTTACATTTGATTGATCATTATCAGTGGTCCATCGATTTTGGCTACATTTGTTGCTGTGTACAAGCTTTTTGGTCCTACATTTCCTGGCATTTATGACAAGGAGAGAGGGGTCTACTCTTTATTCTATCCTGTATGTCTTGCATGATTATCTCCAGCTCCCCTGCTTACTATCTTTACCCTAACTTTACTTCTATTTATGCTCACATTGTGTTTTCTATCGGTAGGGATTGTCATTTGCCTTTCCCATTCCCAGTCAGTATACAGATTGCTGTCATGATGGAGAAGGTGTGTGGTCAGACATATGTCTGCATTAAGTTCTGATTTCCCTTTTGTACATTGCATAATGTCTACATTAACTTCTGATTTCCTTTTTACATTGCATAAGTGGGTTTGGCTGGATACCTTAGAACTTTTTGTTGTTGTGGCAGCAGAATTGCCTCTGGAGTTTCCAGACGGAACAACGCCAGTGACTTGTCGTGTATGTATTTATGATAGTTCTCCAGACACCAAAGTTGGTGTTGGCTCTTTAATGAGCAAGGCGGTGGTCCCTCCACTTCCAGCTGGTAGTTTGTACATGGAAGAAGTGCATGCCATGGTTAGTAGCTTCTTTTTTATTAGATATTAGAAGTAGGAATTTGAATGCTTTGCTGTTGAAATTTTGGTGGTAAGATATGTTTATGTAAGTTTAAATATTTGGTTTTAAAATCTGAATATGGAATATGTAGCTTGGCAAAGAATTGTGGTTTTCTGTTGGAGGCCAACGCATTCCGTTTGGTGCATCTCCACAGGTTAGTTGACAACTGTTGATATGTAGTTCTTGTTGTTAGAGATATGAAGCTCTATGTTAGGTGACTTTTCTTATGCAAAAATGTGTCTTTTGGAATATTCTGGTCCTTATTATTAGTTTAATGTTTTTTTTTGGCTTCAGGATGTATGGACCGATTTGGGACGCCCATGTGGCATCTACCAGAAGCAGGTAAGCTATAAACTTGTAATTTATGTACCACGTCTGCGGTATGGTATTTTTATCAGATGTTATATTTTCATGGTCTTTTCTTTGATACGAAAAAAATGATTTTTTTTCTGTGTTTCTTGTATGTGTTAGAATGTTATTGAAAATCTGCATACTTTATATCCGGTAATTAGGTTGTACCCAATATATGAATTACAAGTGAATTTTCTTATGGAATTTAGATTACTACTGTTGATCTGCCACTGCCCACTAACTTCCTGAATCCTGATTTACAGGAGGTCATGCAACTTCTTGTCTTTTTCTTGTTCTTCGCTTACCTTATTTCAAAATGGGGTTGGAAACATGGAGTTTATTTTGTCATTTCACTCGATAATAAATTATATGAGAGATCATTTCATGGAAATTCTTATCTTTGCAAATAGCCTACATCCAAATTCTTTGCGGCTTTACCCCAATTTTGCACTGGCATTATGATCTCTTGGAAGTTGCATATGCCCAAACTATTTCAAAACAATTTTTGCCAATCATATACTGAATTTGTGAAAACATAGTTGGCCTATATAATGGGACTGTTGCTTATTTTTCTTGAAATAGAAATAAATCTTTGTTTAAATCTTCTGAAATTGGTACCAAATCGAACTACAGATAACTAAATCCGATATTGCAAATTTTATAGGTGGATCAAATGGTGATTCATTCTGCCTCAGATCCTCATCCAAAAACAACTTTGTGTGGTGACTATTTCTACAATTATTTTACTCGTGGCCTTGACATCTTATTTGATGGGCAGGTATTTTATTCGGTTTATTTTTGTTTCCACCATCTTTTACCAAATTATTTGTGTTGCGGGTAAGGGCATTAGTACTTGTAGGAGTAACAATGACTCAATATTCCACAGTTGAATGCTCTTCTTAATGCAAACCTTCCTTTATAAAAGGGTGGCTATGATGGAATAATATTTATTTGTTTTTGCACAAATTCAATGCAAATGTTGCTAAGGATTATTTTGGAAATTATATATATTTTTATTATGTTTTAAATAATTGGTATCTCCCTTATGATAGGAAATGGTTTGGATGTCAAGGTTTTTTATGTCTTATAGTTTTTTTAATTGAAAAGGGTCATAAAGCTTTGAGTGAATTTTCTTTTTATGTTTTGTATTTGATAAGGTGCTTTCTCTTAATAAGTTAAGTGTTGTGACGTGTAAATGACTTAGGACTCTCTTGTTTGATGCAGACTCATAAAATCAAGAAATTTGTTTTGCATACCAACTTTCCTGGACATGCAGATTTCAATGCCTACATCAAATGCAATTTTGTTATATATGCCTCGGAAGGTGCATTTGGGACTTTTAACTTACTGCCCCTCACTGTTTTATATTTTCTTCATTAAACATATTTGAGTTCAAGTATGGCATTTGCAGGTGGGGAACTGACTCAGGATGGAAACATTTCGAAGAACAGCATAACACCACGCACCCAATGGGCACAAGTGAAGGTCACATTGGCTGGATGTTTTTTCCCCCTCTTCACATATCACTATATTCTAATTGATTTAACTCTATTCTGGCAGAGGTTTTCTACTCTTCTTTACCTATGGAGTTATCTCAATGATATATGTGTGCTTTAATACAGGAAATTCTTGGAGATTGTGGGCGAGCGGCCATTCAAACTCATGGATCCGCAAGTAATCCCTTTGGATCGACATTTGTTTATGGCTATCAAAATGTGGCATTTGAGGTGATCCCAACTTTACTCCATTTCACTTGTTTTTTTCCCCTGTACTTGTCAAGATTAAACATCCTAAAAATGTACGGTATTTTTCTAACAGGTTCTTAAGAATGGTTATATTGCAACAGTAACATTGTTTCAATCATAGTTGATTCATTTGAAATATTCTCGTTGGTTCTTGTTGCCTTCAGCATTGGTACATAGTTATCATTTCCATCTGTTAGTGTCAAATGATGTACGGAAGTTGGGGTTATGTACAGCTCTGTCTCATATCTCTTGTTTCTTTTTCCTGTATATATTTACTGATTGGACTGCATAATTTGCAAACATTGTAAATTGTTCATGTATCAGTTCATCCATGTTTTCACAAACAGTGAACGGTCTCTTCTATAATTAGCCATGGAAAGGCAGAGAACCACAACAGTCTTCCAGGCTGCGTGAACCATGAGATAGTGGGTTATAGTTGCATTTCATTTCATGGTTAATGTTTACTTTTTGCCCATTGGTCCCGCTTAATACTGTGGGATTACCCAAGTTAACATGTTGATAGTATAGGTAGACAAACATTTATTCCTACTACTGAAGCACTTTTTAGAAAGAAACATTACTATCCTCTAAAAATGATTGTAAGTTGTAAAAGAGAATTGAAAATTATTAGGTACATTTGAATTTTGGATGTATGGCTTTTTTGTCGGTTAAATGTGGATTGTATATGTAGGGGTAAGAATTTTTGCTCCCACTTCTAATTCAAAATGTTTATCTAGAACATCTTGCACATTTGGCCAACAAAAAAAAAGAAAAGAGAAGTTGCAACTACTGGTTAATATTTTATTTTTTGAAAAAGAATGAAGAGTATTTTAGTGTTACCATGTATACTTAAAAAGCAATATCCGTCTCTTTAAGCTCTTGTGGTGTACTTTACAAACAATATATTTTACCAAAATGTGTGTTTTTTTTGGTTATAAAATGATGTTGCTCATCTTATTAATTCGTGCCTTCGCTTTAGAGCGGGCTTTGTGGTTTTTGAGTGGAATTTTTTGAAATCCATGTCACAAACCGGATCCGATACACGATGAGCTGTGCATTGTGCCTTTTATAGAAAGATGGTACGATGATGTGTTTGGTTGAGAGGCATAATGGATTTTGATCAGATAAGAACTTATTTTGAAGAGTTTGTATTCCAAAGCTAAATGTTTTTTAATTAATAATGAAGTTTCTCTTGCAATTAGTATTTTTTTGGAGGTTAGTGGAGTTAATAAGGATAACTCCCAGGAGTCTTTAAACTTAATTGTTAGGTAGTAAAAAAATTTGGCAAGCAGGTTTATTGTTTAACCTGGCTGTTTTGAATTTTATTTAAATAAAATAATAAGTTTTTTTCGCTATTTAAAAATTAATAAAACATTGTAAAATCAATTGCACCGGTTTTCATTTTGAAATGATATTGACGGAAACCTGATCCATTATTGTTTTATCGATTTATTATTTTATTAAAAATAATTTTATTTTTGGAAGTAAATATATAGTTATATTGATCTATATAAATTAGTACTATTAGTTCAATGATTTAAAATTTTATATTATTTTATCCTTTTAAACTTTGGTTTAATATAAATATGTGGTATAAGCACTAAATTTGTGTTCTTGCCAAGGGATTTATGTTACTAAGAGTTGTGTGGTTCAAAGTTAAATTTGCAAATTGTTAATTTTTAATTGTCAATTAAAACTGTAAAAGTTGGTAACAATGTATGATTAGAAAAACACTAAATAGTGTAGTAATAATTAATGATCAAAAAATTTATAAATGATAACGGTAAATAGGTAACCACAAGACTTGCAGCCTACCTACCTCTTGACAGCGCCTCGGTGCTGGATAAGTCACCCATTTCATATTATATATAAGGAGATCATCCAACTATTGTAATTAAGGTCTTTTATTTATAAAGAGATCTTAGCTTATCTGTTTATAATAATATAACTAAAATCACAGACTTGTTGAAATAAGTTGCCTACTTTTATAAGCGTGTGATTTAGTTATTATAAATGGAAGATTTGAATTGTATTAGATGAGTGTTCTTTTGTCGCCAAGTATGGTTCATATCTGTTGCTCGACACATTATCACACAAGTGTGGCTAAGGGGCGCAAGTCCCGGGTGTTAACTAAAAATCCATTCTTAACATCTTTATCTTATGTCATTGTAAGCTGAAGTAATAAATTCGATTCTAGGAAGGACCTTGACTGTAACACTATTTATTTTCTAGTAGCAAGCTGGGGAAAAAAGAAGATTAAGAGTCAATTGTAAGCCTACATTTTCCTGGTAAAGTCGTGATTTATTCTTGTTTGTTCCTTTAATTACAAGTCACTACTCTGTTTACGCCATTTTCGGGTGTAATTTCATGGGAAGACATAGCACATTAGCCAACAAGAAAACATGTTCACAAGAGAGAAAGAAAGTGAGAGTAAAGCATATGCAAGAACAGAGGAAGCCATGAATCATCAACAAACGTATTCTGCAAACAAAAGCATTAAAAGTCTGTCAATTCCGTGATCACAGTTTTTGGCTTGATTCATGGCTCCCCATCTATCTCTTTGTATTTTCCACACCCCAAACCTTGCGCACAAGCCTCCATGTCTCTTTCTTTGTCCCCTTGTGAGCTCTTAAAATGGATAGCTCCCCTGTTCTTCATTTTTTCAATTGAATTGCCGACATGTGTTGCGCAAAAAAAAGGGTTCAATGCACTCATCAATTTTGTTTTATTATTAATATCGTCGCAAAATTAGCGCCGCAGCTTAAGTTGAACTTATTTGAATTGAAGTTGCGGATAATATTTAAGGACAAATTTATTGAGTTTTTTACCTATATTTTAGGGTAATTATATGGATAGAATTATTCTACGGTCAAGTGGTTTTTCTTATATTCATAAAACCTAATAGTTTATTCGAGGTTCAAAATTTTATTTTTTAATTCGTACTTTAACCCATTAATATTTTTTGCAAAATAGCAATCAGTAGTGAGAACTTATATAGTTTTTATTTGTTGTATGAACTAATAAGCACAAAAATCTGTATGGGTGATAGCACCCATTTGTTCATAAAATTTAAATATTACCATTGAATACATTAAATCGGTGCTAAATTCTTATTATCGATTGGACATTACGATTTTATCGGTTGTGAGGCCATGTCGAAAATTAGCACGTCTGATATTTAACCGAAAAAACTACCTCTACGTCATGTGGGTTGCCGACAGATTCTGTGAACAAAGTCAGTTTTCAACAAGTTGATGAAGCCATGGATGATATACAAAGTTCAATGCATTTCACTCGTAACATTCTCCCGCATTTACCGATCCATTTGTTGGGGAGGAGAGTTTTCTGGGTTTAATGCAATCCATACCCGTTATGGCCCAGCGCCGGATTCAAATTTGGCTTCATGTTGGGGGCATCTTACTTGGATTCTGGTTTTGATGGCAATGATGGCATACTGGCTTGTCAAGTTGTAGGAGACCCCTCCCTGTTTATGCGCTAGTTTTGATGATTTTTAACGGTATATATAACACCGAAAAAATGTTCCTATACAACGGACACCTTACCCCTTGCGCATGATAGTTTAGAGTTTAGGGTCTGAGCTACTAAGGATTTAAATTTTTTCTCCAAATTTAATTTCAGAGTCTAACTAAAACTATTTAATATCGGGCAAACTATAAATTATGAGAAAGAGAAAGAAAGTGCAAGAAACATATATTATTTTTGCACCTTCTCTCCATTTAGTATGAAAGAAGGAAATTTATTTTCTATTATGGGGAAAAATCCTGTCATAACTACTTTTCGATAAAAAAGTGTGAGAAAATAAAAAACCCTAAAAGCGATGCTATAGTTTTGTACGTATATTTTTTATAGTCGAGCACATAGAGTGAAAATTGTTAAACAACTAATCTCTACTTTTCTTTTCTTTTTTCTTACTTAAAATTTCTTTTGTATTTAATATCTTAAGATAAGACAAATTATACACTAAGGAGGCATTATTCCATCCCTTTAATTAAATTAAGACAGTCAAACCTTTTTAGTTTGGTGGTAGATTTTGGCCAACAATTAAATTGCTTGATGTATGCAATTAAAGATGTGGGTCATATGATATTTGTACAAACCTCATCTTTTTATAGTCTATGTATGCAAATGCATTAAAAGTGGGCCCACCAATGAAGTTAGGGGACAGCATACTGTTGGTCGTGCTTGCCTTGTAGGCCCCAATTTTGTACATATGATGGTACGGGATTTTCTGTAGTTGGTAAAGAACCAATGCGTTTTACGGTGGGCCACAATTTAACGAAATGGGCCCACTTAATTGATTTGCATCGCCAATTTCGAGTGGCCCATTGGGGCATACAAGATTGGTCGTGGTTGGTTACGAATATGCCGTTTTTTTCTGTTGAGTACTAATTGTATTATTTGTAACATGGAAGGAAATTGGATTTCTTTATTACCGTTATTACAATTATTATTTATTATTTTATTTATTTTATTTTATTTTTATTATTATTTGCAGCAGCAGCAGCAATAATGAAAGAACATGGCCATTTGATCGGCTGTCAATGCTTGATATTTCATGAATTTTGCTCTAAGAATGAAAAATAGTGATTTTTTTTCAAAGAATCTATCTGTTTATGTATAATAAAAAACCAAATTTTATTAAATACCACAACTTTAAATGGAAAATAGTATTCTCGTAATATTGTTTGTGTAAAATTATGGCAAGTGTATGGTTTTCTGCACAAATTCGGAAAATGAAAATGGGCATTGTTGCCTTGCTCGTTGAGGTTTATGCGATGTGAATATTAAAGTTTGGGGTTACATTATAGCTCACTTATCACTAAAATATCGTAATTAAATTAATTATTAATTACAAAATTTACACAAAAAATGACATAAGTTTAAATTTTCATTGATAAGTGCTTTGAGATATAAAAATTTATAAACAAACCCCTCAATGACAAAGATCATTCTTTCACTCCATTGCAATATAAGGTTTAAGCTTCAAATCTATTATTTAACAATAGTTGCAATTTAATATGTATAATTACTTAAAAGAGTATTTATTACGTATGATATACGTTGTGTGTACCAACTCGGTATAAATATTATCTTTAATAAAATAGGCTTGACCAATATTTAAGTAAGCACAAAAAAGTTATTTGATCAATTTGGGCTAGTTGAGTCAAAGTTAATTTGAATAAATTGAGCCAGCAAACAATTCAACTCAACAAGCAAAAGCGAGTCTACAACTCAATTAAGCCAACTGAATTGAGCCAGACGAGCACATAGACTCAACCAAATTAGCAAGTGGGCTAAACCAAGTCGGACAAGCGCATGAATTCAACTAGACTAGTCAAACAAGGGGAACAAACCAAATCAGGTTGACTCAACTAGACTAGGCACAAAAGTGGCTGAATCGAGTCAACCAAGTGTATGGACTCAACTAAATTAAGCTAGCAAGGGTGCTGGGCTGAGCGGGACGAGCACATGGACTTAACCAGATTAGGACCATACTAGGCTAGTAAGGAGGTAAGACCGAGTTGGACGAGCACATAGACTCAACTAGACTAGGATAAGACTAGGCTAGCAAGGGGGCTGAAGCAAGCCAGGTAAGTACATGAACTCAACCAAACTAGGTTAGCTTCTTAACTTAACTAACCTAAATATATATATATACCGATGATTTGGTGGATAGACTTTGTTTGAGTTTTCTTCATAGTCTACCAAGTTTATCAAACCTCTTAAAAAGCCTTTAGTGAAAAATAAATATGGGAGGCTCTATTTATAAAAAACACAGGTATGGCTAATTACTATAAATGCACAAGAATATTCTTTTAGATTTGACTATTTGTAAATTCGACTTTTAGGAAGATTTTTTGTTACATTTAATATTTTATTTTGATTTTATCTAAAATTTTTCAAAATAATTTTAAATAAATCAAGCTGGTTGTGTCCAATGGAAAATCTGTAAATAATTGAAATTTGGGTGTGTTTAATGGCAAATCTATAAATAAATAGACTTATTCAAGATTGCTTCAAAGTCTATTCATATTTCCAACTTTCCACATTAAAGACTTCATTCTTTCAAGTTTGACTAGTATGGGTTATCTATCCAAAGATCTACAATATTCAAATTAACTATCATATGTCGTTCCTTAATAAATCGCCTATAAAAAATTTATTCAATTTAATTGATTATATTTTATCTTGATACTATTTTTATGTTGAACCGTGGTCAAACAATTATTTTATATATCCATCAACTTTCTTTTCATAGTGCCTTAAATTTTTTGCCACACTTCTTGCCTAAGCGTTGGGGAGAATGCTAACTATGTAAGGCCGAATGCAATTCCATTAGCAACCTCCCAAAAGTGCAATTGTTTCTTCTTTCTCTTTGTTTTTTTTAAATAATGGCATCCTATATAAACTTATATTTTATTTTTACTTATTTTTGGAGATGAATTTTATAACTCTAACTCTAATTCTTCATTGGCGTACTTGGATTATAGTTATAAATATCATATCATACTGGTAGATTCAACTTTGTATATTATATTGTATACACAAATGAAAAGAATAATGTCTGTGCTCCATTACATTTCCCCAATTTTTTTATCACTCCTAAAGCATTGATCAGCTTAATCAGTTGGTCATTTAAATTCATACTTCTAAAATTCAATTTGAGAGTTCACGTTATCTCAGTATGAGCATTAACTGGCACAACTCCCCATGTTTGAAAAACCATCGTCACCAAAAAAGTAGGGGTTTTAAAGTCTATATATCACAATCCTTAGATTATATATGTTTTGCATGATAAATTTCTTTCGACCAATCAAATACGAGAAGGGAAAAGTGAGAAAACTCTGGTAAACGATAATTTTTTATTGAAACATGAGAGAGATTGCTTAACATCAGCTAATATATAAATATTTACAACATGTAAATCTAGTCATTTAACAAGGTTCTAAGTTCCGCGAGGACTTAGCGAAACTCGAATGGGAGAAAAGTGGACTGCACTTTGCACAAAGAGTTGAGTCTGAATTCTGAATTTTGAAATTATGGTCGAAAGTGAAAAATAGATAATAGAATAAAGTTAATAGTAGAAAAGGAAGGGATTTTTTTCCTAATTATCTTTTTTTTAAAATTGTATTATATAATTACAATCCTAGATTTTATTACGTTACTTGGAGAAGTTCATTTTTTCCATTGGGTATCAAGATCATCACCGGTAATTAGCAAGAAGACCTCCCACGCGTTTAATATATACCCACCAAAAAGAGAAATAATAAATATTGTCACAAAACTGGGGAAGGCAATGGAAAGGGAAAGTTATTGTTGGTCAGTTATTAGGAATGGGAACCAGCTTCCGGTGCCCATTTGCTTGGATTAGTCCCTAGGAATATATTTCTTTAATGAAAAATAATGAATAATAAATATGTGAGAAAAGCCAAACGTGAGGCTTACATCATATGGAAATTATTATTCGTAAAGCTAATATTAGTTCATTATAATTTAGTTTTTGAAAAATGGTCTACTTGGTTATTAATTAACAAGGTAATTACACAGTTAATTGAAAGCTTAATCAAATGGATAATCGATGAATAATATTGTATAATATTTTTGAGTACTCATTTTATGTTCGATTCAATAAGATGAAAAGAAAATCCGTTAAACATGAGTATTGGCATTATGAAGCCATGCCATTAGGCATATGATCATTAATGATGTCCACACTTGGTCCAAAAAATAGTTTATTTCTATTTTTTAAAAAATATTTTTCTTCTTAAAAATGATAGTAGCAAAAACTTACATCAGCTACAATGGTAGTAATTGACTAGTTATACATTTTCTAGTTTTGCTTTTGAAAATATAGCTTTTCTAGTTACTAATGTAAAATTTCCTGACCAAAGAATTTATCTAGTAGAATAATATTATTTTCAAGATAAATAACCTTTAATTAGTTAGGACTAATTATTAAATTATTAATAAGTATAAAGAGAGGTGAAGATCCATGAATCACATGGAAGTGGTCCCACACCTTAAACCATGTGGAGAGATTGAAGATAGAGAGATATATAGCGCAACTATTTTTGTTACGGTTGGTTTGGAATGGATATATATGCTTAATAAATATGACATTAAATGAGAATTGGCCATATATTATTTCTGTAGCTCCATTTGTTAATATTCGTATGGATCAAACTCGATAGGGTATCTAGTTGTTAGGTTTTCATTGAGTTCATTAATAGAATTACGGAAGATAGCTATAACCTTCTTGTTTCTTCTTCTACATAATAGTATTGAGATATTTATTTTAAATTAGAATCCATATAATTACAAATGATAAATTTTAGAACGATAAGATGTTCTTCTTGGTATTAACCCTCATTCTTTCTTTGGGTTTGGATCTAACAATAACAATGTTTAAACATTGGCCGAGTTGGAGGAGAACCCGGATATATTACAATATTTGGAAGTTTATACACACTATTTGAAATGATTATAAATAAAATATTTTATCTGATTCTTGAACTTTAGAATAAAAAACTAGCCTGAAGCATTTTGTTTAAAACATATAATTTTCAAGGTGATTTATATTCCACACCGCATGTTTGTCTAGAATGGAAATAAGAGATCAATGCTGAGTGAATGAAATCCACATTGTTCTGCTACACAAACACTTGAAATTCATATTCCTGCCATAAAAAGGTAAACAAGATACAAATATATGTTTTCTATTTAACAATTTTTTTTCGTGGTGCAGGCATATAAAGCGTTTTGAAATTAACTGTTTTAATTTCTAGGTATGATCGACAATATATATATTTCTTATAAATATGCATAAGAATCATGTCATACGTACATTCTCCCCCCATGTTGTGAAATAAGGATTAGGTGTTGGTTATGGAAATCTAACTTATGTAATAGTGTAAAGACATAGGTAGTAAATATGTCTATTGAATGGGCCTAAAGCATTTTTCAATGCACAAAGACCGCATTATTCTAATTCAATGTATGTATTTTTTGGTATAATTAATTATATAATGCATATATAAGTATCAGAATACCGTATTTATTGGCATGTTTCTTGTGAAAATACACACAATCAATTCAGTGGACCCTTTATATACGAAAATATCAATTAAAGAGTTATCTTTTTTAAGAATAAATTAAGATCATATAATAAATATTTTTAGAGGACAATTTGCGAGCATTTACGATTTATTTTGATATGAAGAAGATAAAAAGAGTATAAGGGCATCTGCACAACATATAACTACTCAATTAAAAAAATATTTAATCAAGCTTCAAAAACAAAATATTTTTTCAATGAAAAAAGATTCCATATCTCAAAAAATATACTTGGCTAGTGAAGTGGATGCAAATATTAAATTTTAGAATTAGGGAATTGAGCTAGTTTTGTTTTTGATTCGAAGAAGGAAAAGAAAACAAAATTAACAAGCACACAAAAAGTTAAAAGAGCTTTGACAACATGCTTAATCCTCCAAGTGAAATGGAGATGCTAAAGAATAAAAAGCCCCTACACTCCTGAACATTGAAAAAGTTTTTAAAAAAGAAGATCAACGAGTAAAAATTGATGGGGTTTAATTTATTTATTTAAAATAATTAATCAAAGTCGAAGATTTATAAGTATACTAATTATTTAAGATTTTACAATCCACCTACTATACAAAATTTTGTCATGGAACCTCTTTTCATCGACCTTACCAATAACTTGATTTGTCCCACTTATTTAATAAAGAACTTAGCTCTATTAATACGGAATTGAGCTAGCTCTAGTTAAAGTATAAATTAATATATCTAAGTTATCTTTTAAAAATTCTTAACATAAATTAAATATCAATAAGGATCTTACCTTGTTAAATATTAACATAAGATTAATTTTAAAAAATTGACAAAGCCTTGACAATGTTTAGGCCAAATAAACATTTCAAACAACCAAAATAAATTACAAATACCTTTTTCCATGGTCAAATCTTTTGGTTTTATATCAATGTAATTCTTTTTTTTTAACGTCTAATATATATAGAGAGAGAGAGGAAAGGGTTGCTATGCTGCGGCACAGCCAACTTAGCTGTACTTGAGTTTTGATCTGGTCGTTCAAAACACATCCGACGGTAAGAAAAAGTTAACACTTTGCATTCCATGTTTTGATTAGACCTCATACTTGCCGGCCGCACTTGTTGCCACCGCCGACGACCTCCACCCGGGCCTCCACAAGACACCTCCCAGCGTGATGTGGATGAAGAGGAGGACGTCGACTTCAAGACCGATTTCCAGGAGTTCCTCCACGAGTTCAACGACGAGGAGCACGACGAGGCAAATATGATACTTTAGAGTAGCTAAGATGGAGGAGGCTCAGGTAGATTCCAGATCTCCAATCCCTTCATCGCCGTGCCGCCTCACCCCGTGTCCAGGTTAGCCAGAGCCTTGTTCCGCTGCCCTGCCGCCTCACCATGGCAGGGCACGGACTCAAAACGAGGACAGGAAGAAGACGGGATGTTGATTCTACTGGAAATTAATTAACAGCATTCAATTTCTTGTTGATTTGATTATGGTCATTTCTATAGCAGTTTCTGTGTGGGAACTTTGTCAATTTCAGCTGTATTGAAACTGGGATGTTGATTTTATTGGAAGTTGAGAGCATTCAATGCATTATTGTAGGCATGCTCGAATCTACGCTATGATCATTTATTCCAGGAATTGATTCTGCTTTTAATCCAGTGAAAGGTGTAGTGCCATTGCTGCATTTGTGTTTAATTTGTTTCTGGTGCTGACTACTACAATTTATGCAGATGAACTGTTTGCCGATTTTCTTCTGCATTGAATCTAGGATGTCGATTTTGCTCGGAGTGATTGTGCATTTTTCTTTGTAGCCATACGACTGGGAGTTCTATTTGTTCCACCTTTTCTTGGGCAAGATGGAAGAGCCGTTGGATTAATTCAATCCGGGGAAAGTGAGGGGAATAGGCTAAGGATGGTTGCCGGAGGTCGTCGCTGTGGTTGGTGGCCAGCGGCGACGTGTGAAAGGTGGGTGGCAGTGGGTGGCCGAAGGAAAACGGTAGAGAGGAGAAAGGAAGGAGGCGGTGGTAAGGCAGTGATGGCATTGGCCGGTGGTGTCGCTGGCTGGCAGCAGAGTATCGGCAAAGCAAAAAAGGGGAGAAGGAAATGAGCAGGGGTAGTTTTGTAATCAAAACTTGACTCGCTCCCAACTCGAGTTAATATTATAAAATATATACCAAAAAATATTAAAAATACAGTAAAATACCATAAAATAAAATAATCTAGTTCTAATGGATTATTTTATTTTATGGTATTTTTCTCTATTTTTTCATATTTTTTAAGATATATTTTGTAATATTGACTCCAATCGGGAGAGAGGGTAAGTTTTTATTACGAAATTACCCTTACCCATTCCTTCCTGACTCGAGTCAATATTACAAAATATATCTTGAAAAATATTAAAAAAATAGAGTAAAATACCATAAAATAAAATAATCAATTAGAATTTTATTATTTTATTTTATGATATTTTACTATATTTTTTATATTTTTGAGATATATTTTATAATATTGATTTGAGTTGGGGTGAACCAAAGTTTTTATTATGAAACTAACCTTGCTCATTTCCTTCCTGACTTGAGTTAATATTACAAAATACATCTCGAAAAATATGAAAAATAATAATAAAATATCATAAAATAAAATAAAATATTACACACACACTTATATATATATATATATATATATATACATATACATATATATACGCTGTAAGGTTAAAAACATTAATTATTCAAGAAACTAAAATAAAATAAATGCTTTTGCTTCGTGAATCGTGAGGCACCGCCCTCCCGTGCAATCAAAATCCCGTTGTAGCCTCAAACATAATATCTGAAGAGCTTTAAAAAGGTTCAAACATGGTAAACCTCGCTCAGAATCCAACATGATTTCTTTATAAATTACCCTCTAAACTCCCTACATTTTTCCCTCCAAATATATTAACAAATATTCCCCAATAAAGCCGTCCACTTTATCACTGCAAAGCCTCCAATCCACAGTTCAAAAGGTCCCACCCTTTTTAACCCTTTCAACCCCTACCCAACATGGCTGTGTATTCTTCTATGCCTCTTTGCTTACAAATGCATGTGAGCTCAACTGACAACCATGTCGGCTTCTCCTTCCCAACTCAACCTTGGCATCCAATACAAACCAAACCACCTCCCTTTTCCTTTTCTCCCATTTCTACTATTCCTCGTGAACTTGGTAGTAGCCTACTAAGTCTCTATTCTCTCTTCCCTACACAATTTATATATACACTACACCAACTCACCTATATAAGTCCTACATGTACCAACAAACGTCTCAATCTCTTCGACTCTTCTCTCCGCATCTCTTCCACCTCTCATTTGCCTGTCTATTGCCAATTACAACATGAAGCCATTGTGCTTGCTAATTATATTGCTTGTGGCTCAAGCGCCCATTTGTAGTTGCACTGGCCACAACTACTTGGAGGCATTGTCCAAGTGCATTCTTTTACGAGGGGCAGAGGTCCGGCCGGCTGCCCGCCGAACAGCGCTTGTCGTGGCGCCGGGACTCCGCCGTGGCGGACGGTTCGGCCGCTTATTTCGACTTGGAGGGCGGGTACTACGACGCCGGCGACAATGTCAAATTCGGCTTCCCCATGGCCTTCACCACCACCATGCTTGCTTGGAGTGTCGTTGAGTTCGGCGACGGCATGCCACCGGCGGAGCTGTCCGCGAGCATGACGGCCATACGGTGGGCTACGGACTACCTCCTCAAGACCCTTGCCCAGCCCGGCCGGATCTTTGTTCAGGTTAGAACAGCCAACTTTCTCAAATGCCTTGGTCACAATTTCATGTAACACATTTCCTTGGTTTTAGGCTCTTATCGAGGAAGATGTTAATATCTCAATAAGAGGTGTATGCCACATATAGGTGAAACATGTGATCTTGGTCAAGTTTACTTGTTTAATAAAAGACACCCACTTGGGGTATACTCTCTTTGCTTGTCTCTTTGCTAGAACAGGGGATGTGATGCTCAATTCACATGTAAAATCAATAAACAAAAAATGGGTCAATTCTTGTATAAGTCAATTATTCACCAAAAGAGATCCAAAGTCTCAAATTCTTAAATCTTTCACTGAATCAGCCACTTGTTCTGACCCAGACTGATTAATAGGATGTAATACAATAAGAATCCAATTGATTTACAGGTAGGTGATCCAATTGATGACCACAACTGCTGGGAGAGACCAGAGGACATGGACACATCCAGGAAGGTCTACAGTGTGGATGCCAACAATCCCGGCTCGGAGGTAGCTGGCAGACGGCGGCAGCACTGTCGGCGGCGTCGATGGTGTTCGAAGCCGTGATCCTCCATACGCTCAAAGGCTGCTGGAGAATGCAGAGAAAGCATTTGAATTTGCAGACACATACAAGGGGGCTTACAGTGATAATGCAGGGCTCAAGGGAGTGTGCCCATTCTATTGTGACTTTGGTGGATACCAGGCAAGCCCATTTTATCAATTTAACTGGTATTGATTGCAACCTTCATGAGGTGGCATACAATTGCACTTAAATCATGAATCATGTGAGCCACCTCAAACTTCAATTTTACTCCACCGTATTATTCCATTTGGTGTCTTTTATATCTGTACTTGGATGCGTGAAAGAATTACTGTCTTTGTCACTTATTTCGTACCATGTCCTCTGCTTTCATTTAATGTTGGTGTGTCTGTCAAAACAGGATGAGCTGCTATGGGAGCTGCATGGCTGAGGAGAGCCTCTCAAAGTGACTCTTATCTCAATTACATACAGAACAATGGCAAGACTCTTGGTGCAGAGGATAACATCAATGAGTTTGGTTGGGACACCAACATGCTGGCCTCAATGTTCTCGTTTCCAAGGTCAGTTGACTCAGTTCTCATCCATCTATAACATATAGTCCTGTGATGATTATATTACATGTAGTATTAAGTGAAATTGATTCTGGGTCTTTCCTGTTGTAGGAATTTCTTGAAGGGAATGTGTATTCTTTACAATCATACAAAGAATCAGCAGATAGTTTCATGTGTACCGCTGATACCAGAGTCATCTTCTTCCCACATAGAGTACACACCAGGAGGGCTTATCTACAAACCAGGGGGAGCAACATGCAGCATGTGACCTCCATTGCTTTCCTCCTCCTGGCCTATGCCAACTACCTCTCAAAGACATTTCAATCTGTCAATTGTGGCAGCATCGCAGTTGGTCCGGCCACTCTTCGCCAACAGGCCAAGAAGCAGGTAAAATGCACCTACAAATCACACATGGACCATGTCTGATTTGTTAGCTATCACATCTTCAATTAATTCTACAAAATCCATTTTGTTACGGATACTTAATGTCGAGAGCGATTGATGGGTAATGCAATATTAACATCATTGTTCGAGTTAATTAACCTCTTTCTTGGCTGATGCCCGTTAAAGGAAGAGAGTTTGGAGTCATGGAACGGCATCCAGCCATCTAAAATTTTGTCATTTCTAATCACATCAATTCTACTTTGATATTCATGTTCGGAACACAAAGGTATGAGGTTTCAGGTGGAAAAAACCAAAGCATTGGGTTAATTAACTTGGTTAAAGTGATGATGACAACGATAATGAATTAAGCCGATTTAGAAGAGTGTTAGTTCTTGCCTATCCTTGGATTAGCAAAACTCCATTTTATATGTAACATGTAGGCCTAATCACAATTTGGGTTTTCTTTGTTTATGTTGTTTAGTGTTTCATGATCAACTACAATGCAGGTTGATTACATCTTGGGCGACAATCCAATGGGAATGTCATATATGGTTGGCTATGGTGACAAATATCCCCAGCGCATCCACCACAGAGGTTCTTCACTTCCATCCATAGCTGATCATCCACAGTTCATTGCTTGCAAGGAGGGCTCATTCTACTTCAACTCTTCCAATCCAAACCCTAATACCCTGGTTGGAGCAGTTGTTGGAGGTCCAGGAGAAGACGATGTTTACGAAGATGATCGTATCAATTTTCGCCAATCGGAGCCTACCACATACATTAATGCACCCTTGGTTGGAGTTCTAGCATATCTTGTTGCTAATCCCTCAATCTAAGGATGATAACTTTGCATGGTTATCTGGTATTGTCTGCCTTACATGACATAGGTTTCTTTACACACGCAAGAAATTGAATGAATCTTCCTCTATAGAAAAGGAAGGCAGAGAAGTGAAGAAACTACATAGATCAAGTAGATTTGAACAATATTCAATTGTTCTAGGTTTTCATGGTATTGGTCATTAATTTATTTTCATTTTAGTGAGTGCCCAGAAGATATTAACTGTAAAAACCAATGTGGTGTGTGAATCGTAATTAATCATTGCCTTCACCCTTGGTTCAGTTTGTTTGAATCATCTATGCATTATCTGTTGTTTTCAACTTCAATCAAAAAATAATTTGGAAATGTTGCTTTCAATTGAGAACAAATATTATGTGCAGCAATGCATTTTCCTGAATTGATCAATTTGCATTGGGGCTGTTGCAACTTAAGCCATCCAGAACACTCAAGAAAACTCAATAAAATTTGCCTTCCATGTGGTCCTGTGCATGTATGCTTTTCATAAAACAGTGTCAATGTGTCATGCACGTACAATTCCGATAAATGTCAGCAAATGTTTGTTTATTTAGATGGAAAGAAAATAACTCAATAAAAAAAGGGAAAAAAATGAACTTTTTTTTAGAACTACTTTTGTTTTTCTTTTATAAGTGTAAGAACTTTTCTATGGCTCCTATCAAAACTTCCAGTATGAAGAACTCTGTCAGTTCTGCTCATTCCTTTTTTTCTATGACTCCTAACAAAGACTTCCAGTAAGAAGAAATCAAATAAGGGAGTGAAATTTTCTGAACTCATATGGAGGTCTCTTCTCCAGATAAAATTCTCTACACAGAACAATTTAGAAATATTTTATATTTGGGAATGGTATGAGCAGAACTGACAGAGGAAATAGTTTTGTCAGCATTGGAAATAGTACCAACATTAACCTGATATGGAAAGTGAAGAAAGTGAAAATTTCTTTTTCTAGGTAATGTAACAAATGAAAAAGGAGTAGCAGAAAATAGTTAGTTTACGGTCCTTGATTAATTAGCATGATGAATTCATTAATTGTGATACAATAATGGCTGATGATGGAATGGTAGAATTGCATATAACTTGATTATTATGACCCTATAAGATGTTATGGTTGATTATCAATAATTTATTATCATAAAATACAATGAGGATGAATTGGACTGAAGCATGTAAGGCGGTAAAGAGTTGATGAATTGATTATATGATTAGAATGCAAATTTTCTTAATGCAGTGTAATTGTCATGAAAATGGTATAAATGGAATACCTAGCTAGATATTAACAGGTAAATATAATCTTATGAACTATATATTATATATTTATAATTGGTGTATGTAATACTAGTATCGTGTGCTAATCATGGTTGGATGCCCTAGGTTGAGATTTTGATGTAATTGATTGTTGCATGTTTCATATGATGTGATGATGAGTAGATGCACTTGGATTTAGTATACATGCATCAGTTACCAGGTTGGTGCATGAGAAAGAGGTAATAAGGGCTTAGGTTTTCATGGTTAGGGCTAAGTTATTATGAGTACTCAGGTTATGTTAGTGACCATGTGCATTATTTGATTGCATATGTTTTGTTGTGTTCCTTGTTTGACTGACTGTGATTTTATATAGTTCTTCATCGCATTCATGCATCACATGATTAGAATGGGCGTTAGTATTTAGTTTTGATGTGTATGTATGAAGTAGGAGCTCACCGCCTAGGCGCGAGAACATGCTCGAAGCTTCTGCCAAGTCCGTTTAGGACTCACCCTTGATTTATTGTTCTATTCTATCATGATTTATTTTTACTGATTGAAGGAAGAGTTAAGTGGTGTTTTATCGGATCCCACTTAACTCGGGCCATTTAGTTCGAATAGTTTTCTTGATTAATAACCCTCGAGGATGAGATCCCTCGAGTATGATTTCGAAAACAAGTTCCACCACAAGTTGCCTTCGGGCCTATTATATAAATCCCTTCCCATGCCTATATATATAATTTTATCGAGTTTTAAGTAAGATGAAAGATAGTGAAACCGACTCACACAGTACCATGAGCGGGTGCACATGACAGTCATAGTAGGCTCTAGATTAGTGAGAGGGTTGTTTCATTTCCAAGGGATCCTAACAACTCCGCGTTTGAGTTCCTCACACCCATAGAATATGGAGGTTTACGGGTACTGTTAAGTATAGTGCACGTCCGAGACTTGTGGTTCAAAGGGTACTAAAGGTGACTGCCTGAGAGTACTCAGCTTTCGTGCTCAAGGCCAGGAGAATTATGGATGAAAAGAGAGGGCCTAGGATATACTGGTAGTCCCAAGGGACCAGAAAATAAAATGAGAAAATGCCAAGAGAGGCATCAGTAGACCAGTCAGTTCGGGATGCTACTGGGTCTGTAGTCTGGTGACTCCTCAGTAGGTGCCCTTCAGAGAGTTCTGATGAAGTATATGAATGTTTTTCTTCACATGAGAGTTAGCTCTCATAGGCAGTTTGATATAGTTATATTTTGGACCAGTAACACTCGTTACAAACGTGTTTTTATAATATATGTAGGTGATGATTATGATTTGGATGTGTCAGCCTGGATGGAGGAGCAATGATATCTCTTACACACAGATGTCAAATGATAAAATGTTTAGTACCTTGTTTATGATGTCTTTATATTGAGAATGATGTGCTGAAGTGCAAGATATGATAATATGATGTGATACGATATCTGCGTCGGTAACAAAATTTCTAATGATGACATGTTAATATATATGTTTTAGTAAAGATATTTAGATATTGAATATATACAACAAGTGGGTCAAGACCCTAGAATTTGATGTGAATTGTGAATAGAATACACAGGTAGGTCGAGACCCAAGATTCAGAATAATTTAACCAATAGATAAGAATTTTGTGTGAATGACAATGTCTGTATATATATGTATTTATACAGGTTGATAACATGCACTTTTAGGAGAGATTCTGTCCATTTCATTTTAGGAATTTTTATTGATTTTATCATAATTATTTTGGTATGTAAATTGGTTGTCATGTCATCAATATAGTAGCATGTTAGGGTTTCGTGCATTCATCCATGCATAGCGATTAATATTTTCATTTTAAGACACCAAGAGCAATTCTGCACGAATTGGGTTGGGGTTAACTAAGCTAATTTGGACATGTAACATTCTAGTTCAGTTCGCGAGCATGAACTGGATTTGGGGTGTCACAGTTTTGGTATCAGAGCCACTCTCGGTTGATTATGATGCAAGATACTATTATAGGTGATGTATGTGCAAAAACAGCTCCGAGTCAAGCTAGCAGGTATGTTTCTATCCATTTTCCTTACATGCAGATTTTTATCATAACTTAGTTGCATAACAGTGTATTCAGGACTTGATCAGAAATATGTAGAACTGGCCTTAGTTGAGCTGACATGTTATTTCTATGGATTTTTATCATGATATTAGACTATTTGTTCAGTTAGATGTGAGCAGGGTATGTTGTAGTGCTAATAGAGGTAGAATGGGTATAAGAGGGGTACTAGATCTAGATGTCAACAGGTGTCAGCAGGAATCTGACAGGCATGTCATGATGGGCTTAGAGACCCACCGGTTCTTCCCATTGCATAAGAGATTTGGATGAGTTAGGGTGTCCACATGTTCGGTCAACTGAGGTTGAATTGAATGTTGAATAGGTGTCCGTCTTTTGCACTGTCACCACATTAGTCCTATTTCTGTGGGACATGGTGTACATTGTGGAAAGGATTTGAAAAAAAAATGGGGGCAACAATAAGGAGCTTGAAGTATGGAGATATTGGCAAGTTAGTTGGCACATGGTATGGACCACCCAGTGCTTGGACAAATCCTTAGGGATGAAGGTTGTGACTATGTTAATGGAGCCACTAAAGTACTTTGAGCATAGATGAGAATTTGGGCAAATGACTAGATATGAACCACTTCCAAAAGATAGTAATGAATGAGGATGTGTAGAGAGGTGGGCACTTTACCGCCTCCCCCTCTTCCACTAGTTTATGTCCATACCGGCAGCATTTTTAGTTTCTCTTTGCCAGATAGAGATCTTTGTATGACGAGGAAAAGATCAAGACCACCATTGCCTACATTAGATATTTGATAGGATTCCACCCAAGATAAGGCACCAGATCAATGGTTGCCGTTTGAGAGCCAGTCATGAGTGATAAAAGTAGCCACTCTAGATTTTAGGAGATCAGTGTGGGTTCAGCATAGGTTCACCATCGTACGTGTTACCACCATGATCCAGACCCCTTTGGATCAGGCAAGCATGGTTGGACAACCTGAGCCAAGTTGTTAGTAGCCACTTCTAGGGAGACATACACATGGAGGAAGACATGTCGGTGACAGTAGTAGATTTACGATGTATATGATCAGGATCAGATCCTTAGCACCTGGATAGCACTACTACTGACTGAGTTGGACAACTGTCGACCGAGTTGCACAACCACCTACCGAGTTGCACAACCTCCATCCGAGACGCACTACCACTGACCAAATACGCACTACCACCGTCCATGTATTACTCAACTGCCAACCGAGTGGAATAGTTAAAGCTTAAGCCATGGCTAAATAGTTGCCTCGCCCCACATGAGGACAGCTACTTGAAGGATATTGAGCCTTGCCTGGGGACCGCATGTCACAACTTTTGGAGCTGAGTAGGGTCAAAGTTTGAGGAACAAGATATAGCTACAATGGCATCTACAAAATAGAGGAGAGTTAGGAAAACCAAGGTTATTCTGATGAGATGGCATAGGGTCCGACTTCATTAGCTCTCTTGCAACTATTGTCTTGACCTGACATCTTTGGATTAGATGTATATTGCAAGATAACCACATCAGACAATGTTATTGACAGTCTCATAGGGATGTCCATGGTCAGAGTCAGAAAATATGACAATATGACCTCTAGATAGGATGGTCACAATGATCAGATTGTTCAGACAGCATGATAGTACATCCATGGGCCCACAACCAGCATACACAAATCAGATGGTTAGTAGATGGCCACACATGCAGTTTAACCTATTTAGCGATTAGGCAGCCAACAAGAGGTGTTCAACTTGTATTAAAGTATTGGGCATAGATAGAGGGTCAGCGAGGAAGTGTCTTTAAGAGAGATAGTGATTCCCTTGTGTTTTGCCAGCATGATTAGGTTCTTACTTTGAACCATAGGGTTGAGCCTTGACCTGAGTATAGTGGTACCTTCATGGTACTGATTAAGGCTTACAATACAGGTAGGTGTTTGCAAATTGATCTTACGATGAAGATTTCACCCCAGCTTGAGAGTGATGTAGACATGGACTTCATACAGAACAAACCATGTTGACCAGATATAATAATACAACTGTATGCTCATCTTGATTGATAACCTTACTTGAGAGTCTACCACAACAGTAGTAGTCATGTGAATTAAGATTAGTGCTTCAAATTGGTATGGGATAACAAGTCACACACTACTGAAGAGCGAATGAGACGCGTGTCAAACCTCACTTTGAGTTCCCATAGACATGAGGGTAGACAATGGTTCTTTAGGTTGTTTAAACCCTGCCTGTTTAGAAGTGCGTGACTAGTACGATATCGAGAAACATGTACCTACTGTTATGTTGATTGAACAAGAGCCACTTAGGAGCCATTTTTGAGATTCACCATTGAATGACAGTTCCACAGACAGATCACCTGTAGAATAGTAAATCATGGTGATCGTAGAGACAAGATTATAGACCTATCGATATTTTGATCACCCAGTACACTACACAAGCATCTCCCCTATCACTTGCATGATACCTTGACTTTACCAAAGATCAGAATGACATACCTATGTAGTAGGTCTTTCTTAGCCTAGTGGATTTCCTCAGTTTACCTAATGTCAATCCCACATGTGAGAATGAGATATCACCTATGGAGAGTTCTTCAACAATGTGACTAGATTTTCACAAGATTCAGTTTTCTTTCCTATAACCCGAAAATGTCATACAAAGTAGAGATTTCACTCAAGAATTTCTACTCACCCCTCTAGATATATCAATTCTACTATCAGTTATCTAGATGATTGAGATGAGTAGAGATTGACCAGAGCACATGCTACGGACTATATGTGAATTTTGTTGTTCCATGCAGAGTATGTTTTCATACTCCTTGAGACACGCTGTGCATGTACAAGTGTTCTCGCCTCCATTCCATCACAAAGAGCTCCCTTCAGCAGCAGTTAGTGGTTGTACAGATAGCCAATGGAGCCATAGTATACAGTAGTATCATAGCAGCTATCCTTATTCTCTTCTAGAATAGAGTGAGATACTTGACTCGTGACCAAGTGAACTAGGACCCAGTGAGTGGTCTAGTTCCTTATAAAGGGACACCTGAGAGTTGGATCTAGATTGGCAACAATGAGTAGTGCAGCTCAATAACCTATAAACCCGTACCTAGCAGGAGACTCATAGCATACCTTAGGATGGTTATAGGAGCTGGAATAGAGTTTCTGGAGAGTACATGTAGTTGGCTTTTCACATCGATGAGGATCAGAGAGGCATGGGATGTAGTTTTCCTAGATATAGCTAAAATTAGCACCTTACAATACTCTAGAGTATCTGTTTGTCCAACCCAGTAGGCCTTTAGGGGTGACCTAGGTTTTTCTGCCGAGTTAGCAATAGGTGTCAAAACCAAAGAGAATGATGATGGTAATGTCAGAACAAGTACAAACAGTTTAGAATCAAGAAGGTTTGATATTGACAGCATCACTAGCAGAACTCACCATGTTGGCGCAACTACAGACAATGAGGATGTACATGACTATTGAAGCAGTAGAAGATACAACTGATGTGTATCCAGCTTCCAGGTTCTAGTTTCAGTAGAACCTCCTTGAGTTAAAATTTCAAGGACAAAATTTTTACAAAGAGGGAAGGATGTGAAACCCATGACTTGAGTCAGGGTTTTATACTTGTGAAGCGGTCGGTTTAATTGTTTGTTCGAATCAAGTTAGTTTCTGAACACATTCGTTCAGCTGAGGCCAGCTGTGTGTATGAGCCATGAGGGTCATGTTATGTTCGCTTATGTGTATATGATGATAATGTCATGAATACAGCAGGAAAAAAATGAGTTATTAGAATATATGAGAGTATGCCGATATATATATATATATATATATATATATATATATATATATATATATAATGGATCGTAGAAGTATTTTTAGGCTATTTACCACGTTAGGAAACGTTATTTATTATTTTTTGGTGGGTTAATAGGTCTAGAACATGTTGTTTTATTATTGAGCATATTTTATTTTTTTTGTATTTTATCATATTTATTTTATATGTTTTTAGAATTTATTTATTATTATTTACTTAAGTCGGGACAAAGTCAAGTTTTATTTACAAAACTGCCCCGGACCCATTTTCTTCTTCCCCGACTCTGTTTCTTTCCTGTCCTACCCCCTCTGCTTTGTCGAGCTACCCCACCACTGGCAACCTCCCCGCCGGCTACACTACTGTGGGCTACGACGCTGCCTGCCAGTGTTGTTGCCACCGCCTCCCTCCCACCCCCTTCCTTCCTCCTCTCCCTACCCTCTTCTTCCCATTTTCTCTCCCAGCCAACCACTGCCGCCACCTTGCATGTATCGCCGCTGGCCACCAACTCCGTAAAAGACCTTTGGCAACCTTCCCTAGCCCTCCCCCTCCTTCCCGACTCTTCCTAGACCTAGACGACACATGCTCGGTGACCCAAGGCCACCACTTTGCATGTGCTGTCACCGGCCGTTAGTGCCACCGCCGGTCAGTTGTGCGCCACCGCCACTATCACCATTGGCTGGACCTCCTACACAACCACCTCCTACCCTGTACCAAACAGACCCCCGCTTCCCTCCCACGGCTCTCCTCCTTGCCCTAGCCTTGGCTCTTTTGAGCCGCAGCTGCCGCTGCCACGAGCTGCGTCACGGGCCCGCTCCCTCCTATGGGGTCATCTCTTCCAGTCATCTCCTCCCCACCAGACCATCTCTCCTCCTCATCCTTCATCCTTCACAGCAGCACCACGTCATGAGTATAGTAGTCAATTTATGGTGTGTTTCCGCTGGCTGCAGGCCGCCGTCGCCACCAGCCAGTAAAGGGCCGGCAGGAGCAACTCCGGTCAGGCCTCATCACATCCTAGCCACATGCTCTAGTCCTATCCGATCCGAGTCCTCCCTCAGCTGAACCGCAGCCATGCTGACGGAAGCCGAGACCATTGTACCCGTCGTTGCCGCTTTCAACGCCAACATTAGGTATTACCTAATTGAAAAATTGAATTCATGGTATGTGATCATTAGTATGATGAATTTATTAATTGTGATGCAATAATGGTTGATTATGGATTGGTAGAATTATATATAACTTGATTATTTAATATGGATGTTATGGTTGATTATCAATAACTTATTATCATAAAATACAATGAGGATGAATCGGACTAAAGCATGTAAGTTGGTAAATAGTTGATGAATTGATTATATGATTAAGATGCAAATTTTTCTTAATGTAGTGTAATTGTCATGAAAATGGTATAAATGGAATACCTAGCTAGATATTAACAGGTAAATATAATCTTGTGAACTATATATTATATATTTATAATTGGTGTATGTAATACTAATATTGTGTGCTAATCATGGTTGGATGCCTTAGGTTGAGATTTTGATGTAATTATTGTTGATGTTTCGTATGATGTGATGATGAGTAGATGCACTTGGATTTAGTATGCAAGCATCAGTTGCCAGGTTGGCGCGTGAGAAAGAGGTAATAAGGGTTAGGTTTTCATGGTTAGGGCTAAATTATTATGAGTACTCAGGTTATGTTAGGGACCACGTGTATTATCCGATTGCATATGTTTTGTTGTGTTCCTTGTTTGACTAACTGTGATCTTATATAATTCTTCATTATGTTCATGCATCACATGATTAGAGTGGGCGTTTGTATTTAGTTTTGATGTGTAGGTACAAAGTAGGAATTCATCACCTACGCATGAGTAGGGGTGGGCATCGGTCGGATGAACATCAGACAAACTATTGTCTGTGTCTGTCCGAAATTTCCTCGGACAAAATTTGTCTGAACGACTTCGAACATGAAATTGTTCGTCGGTCCCAACAATGTCCACGGACAATCCAAAATTACCATATTTTCCTAAAAACCAAAGCGAGTAGAGGCTAACTCCTCTATGCCGCAGCTGCCTATGCCGCCGTTGCCCTCCGCCTCTGCCGCCACGCTCTAGGTTGCCGCAAAACCCCTCTGCACCGCTGTGGAAATCACTCTATGACTACGCGACGTGAAACCTGCCGGCCCTCCGCTGCCTACCTACTGCCGCCTCCTCTGCCTCCTGCGTCTGCTGCCCTATGCGCCGCAGCGAAACTCCTCTGCTGGAATTGGCTAGGTGAGCCTGACGCGTCTCGACGTCGACGTGCTCGGTGGAGGTGGCAGCTCGCCGGAAATGGCTAAACATAGGCGGTCAGTGGTGGGTGACTAGATCCGGTCGGCCTGGGTGGTGATGGGCTTTGCTCTTGTCTAGGAAGGCCATGGGCGGGTCGGCAATGTCAAAGCGGTGACTAGACGGCCGTGACGATGGTCGCCGGTAGCGGAATCGACAACGCGAGCAAGTCGCTAGGCACTGCGTCGTGAAGGTCGGGCGACGGCCGGGGCACTCGGGGCATCATGGCAATGCCGGGGCGCTGGCAGCAATGATCGGCGGCAGGGCATCGTCGGCAGCGGCAGGGAACGTCAGCTGCGGCGGCAACGACAAGCAAAAGGGGGAGGCGCGGCAAGGGTTTGGACGGGGCAGAGAAAAAGGGTAGGGGGTTGATCAATGGCAATATCGTAAATAAGACTTGACTCGACTCCGTCTTGAGTCAATACTAATAACTAACTTGAAATAAATCCTAAAAAATCCATAAAATAGGAAAAAATCCCATAAAATAAAACAAACACTACAACATCATAATGACATGCTCTATAACTAACAACCCACCCAAATTCTCCGTAATGCGTCCTAATGCGGTAAACAGCCTAAAACTAATTCCACGATCCACTATATATAAAAATAAAAAATAACTGGCATACTCTCATATATTCTAATAACTCATTCTTTTCTGTTGTGTTCATGACATTATCATCATATACTTGGGTATGCATGACCCTCATGGCTCATACACGCGACCGGCATTGGCTCAGTACACATATTCTAAAACATACTCGACTTGAACTGACGTCTGAACCGATCGGTTCATAAGCATAAAACCCTGACTCAGATTGCGGGTTTTACATTATGTTTATAATGTGATATATTTTTTTCGAAGATGGATCATACAAGTTCATTATTAAATGTAAATGAACAAAGTGGATGTGAAAAAGATAGCAAAAATTTGATTGCTAAAGAAGGAGAATCTATGGACAATACATTATCAAAAAGAGAAAAATAGCATCCGGTGTATGCGCCTATTTTGATAGAAAATATTAGAAGAATGGAACATCTCCTATTTGTCGTTATTGTGAAAAGAAGTTTGAAAGAACTAAAAGTTATGAAACTACTCATTTATAGAAGCATATTGAAGGGAAATATCATAATTTCAAAATAAAGAGGATATAAAACATGAGTAATTAACTTTTTTCTATTTTTTTCATGTAGGTGAGCTAGATGAAGAATCAATTATTAGAATATTTTATCTTTGAAGTAATATGTAATATTGGACTACATTTTGATGTCAATGATTATTTTAAAGTTTCTATACATTGATTATCTTTTGTTTGACTTTAAAAATTGAGAACATGTTAACTAAATTGTAAGTGGTTTGATATGATTATTAATGTGAATGTATAGTTCTAAATTCCTAAATATAAGAGTGACTTTTATCCTTTTTATATGTATGTAACTATAATATTAGTCTTACAAATGTTGAAGACATTATATTATTGATATAAAATATCAGACACTCGGTCGATTGGTTGGTCGGACAAAAAAATATCCATGTTTGGTTTGTTTTAATTCGGTCGAATTCGGTCCGTCAAATTTGGTCGGATATACTTTGGACGTCAGACGGACGGACAAATTTGGACGTCCACGCCCACCACTAGGCACGAGAATATTCTTGGAGCTTCTGCCAGGTCCGTTTAGGACACGCCCCTGATTTATTGTTCTATTCTATCATGATTAATTCTTACTGATAGTAGGACGTGTTAAGCGGTGTTTAATCAGAACTCAGACTATTTATTCGAATAATTTTCTTGATTAATGACCCTCAAGGATGAGATCCCTCAAATATGATTTTGAAAAGAAAATTCACAACAAGTTGCCTTCGGGCATATTATATAAATCCCTTTCCATGAATATATATATATATATAGTATATAAATTTATCGAGTTTTCAGTGAGACGAAAGATGGTGAAACTAACTCGCACGTACTATGAGCAGGTGCACATGACAGTCATAGCGGGCTCTGGATTAGTGAGAAAGTTCTTCCGTTCCCAAGGGATCCTGATAACTCTACGTTTGAGTTCCTCGTACCCAAAAAATCTAGAGGGTTATGGGTACTATTAAGTACAGCCGCGCGTCTAGACTTGTGGTTTAAAGGGTAGTAAAGGCGACTACCTAAGAATACTCGGTTTTCGTTCTCAAGGCCAGGAGAATTATGGATGAAAAGAGATGGCCTAGGATATATTAGTAGTCCTGAGGGACCAGAAAATAAAATGAGAAAAATGCCGAGAGAGATATCAGTAGACCAATCATTTCGGGATGCTACTGGGTCTGCAGCCTGGTGACTCCCCAGTTGGTGCCTTCAAAGAGTTCTGCTGAAGTATATGAATGTTTTTCATCACATGAGAGTTAGCTGTCATAGCCAGTTTGATATAGTTATATTTTGGACCAATAACACTCGTTACTGACGTGTTTTTATAATATATGTAGGTGATGATTATGATTTAGATGTGCCAGCCTGGATGAAGAAACAGTGATGTCTCTTGCACACAGATGTCAAATGATAGAATGTTTAGTACCTTGTTTATGATGTCTTTATATTAAGAATGATGTGATGAAGTGCAAGATATGATAATATGATGTGATATGATATCTTCTTTAGTAACAAAATTTCTAATGATGACATGTTAATATATATGTTTTAGTAAAGATAGTTAGATATTGAATATGTACAACAAGTGGGTCAAAGACCCTAGAATTTGATGTGAACTGTGAATAGAATGCAAGGTGGTTCGAGACCCAAGATTCAGAATGATTTATCCAACAGATTAGAATTCTGTGTGAATGACAATGTCCGATATATATATATATATATATCCGATATATATATATATATATATCCGATATATATATATATATATATATATATATATATATATGTTGATAATAGGGTGGCCCCTAATTGCACTTTTAGGGGAGATTTTATCCGTTTTATTTTAGAAAAATTTATTGATTTTATCGTAATTATTCTGGTATCTTAATTGGTTATCATATCATCAATGTAGTAGCATGTTAGGGTTCCGTGCATTCATCCATACAAAGCAATTAATATTTTCATCTTAAGACGGCGATAGTAGATCCACCCAAGTTGTGTTCAGGTTAGCCGACTTAATCGGGACCCGAGACATACTAGTTTTGTTCACAAGCGTAAACGGATTTGAGGTATCACAAGTCGGCTTAGCTCAACTCGAGTTCATTGTGTTTGAACTCGATATAATACTCAACTCAACTCGGCTAGTATAATAATTTTTATATCATGTTGTTTATATGAATAAAGAACTCTTATACTATCATCAATTACTTATTAAAAAGAATTGCTAGTACTTAACATGCTATTTAACTATTAATTATTTAGTTTATTTAATAGTAGCAATACTTATGCCTACCCTAAATTATTTTTTTTGAAGAAAAATATATCATATATAATTTATTACACTTACCGAGACTAAATTACAAATGTATATTGATAGTACTCATATTAATCATACTCACTAGTTACTAATTACTTACTTCCTAGTAATCAATATATGTAGCATTTTAAAATATTTATTAATGGATATCAAGTACTATTTATTATTTACTACTAAATGTTAGAAACTTACTTATTAGGTATAATCAAGCTAAACCATTTTGTTCGGAGTGGCTCAGCTCACGTCTCATATCTTAATTAAACACAAATCTTGAGCACGTAAATGTTTAGCTTGAGCTCGGCTCAAAATATATAACCTAATAATGACCTAGGCTTTAGCACACTAATTTAAAAACAAACTAAACATGAATAAAGTGGTGTTCAATTCGGCTCACCTCATTTATGCCCCTAATGGTGGTGTTTGTTCTATTTATGATTTAATAGAAATTTTTATTTAATGACTTAACTACCCTTACCTTCGTTGGGTTTGCTAGAGCTGAAAGAATCTTTTTGAGCTAACACACTTAAGTCCGGTTAAAGAGTCATGGTTCAACCAATTTTTTTTAAAGTAATTTGTTTAAGTCATTCTAGATTAGACATCTAATAAAAAAATGAAAATTGTGGAAACTTTTTTTAAAAAAAATATTATCTAAAAAACGACTTTGGTTGACGATTGGTTTGTTAGAATGGGAATTTTCAGGTTGGCACAATTTTTTTTAAAAAAATATTTTTTAAAGTTTCTTTAGTGGCATCCTTTATTTATTTGCTTTTTATTTAAAACCCTTCTTGGGTCAATTTACATTATTAATTTAGAATTTTAGCCCAAACTAATCCAAAATAATTTCCCACACAAACCCAACCATAGAGGGTAGTTAAGTTATTAAGTGAAGAAATACCATTAAATTATGAATAAAATAGAAACTACCATTTGAATCCACTATTAACTCTTATATTCCTCCAATAGATGCTCAATTGAAGGCATAAAAATTGATATTTATTATTTATTCCCCAACACCTAATGGAAAAGATTGTTCTGTACTAATCTTAGAAAAACTCGCCTAGCTTTATTTTTTCCCCAAAGTAAAATCTTCTTCGGTATGATCATTACAATCGATAGTATTTACCCGAATTGTGAGCCCAATGACATTACTAGCTCAAGTTGAGAACAAGGCGCATGGTACACAGAAAAATATAGAGAACATGTGAACTATATTAATTAGTGTGTCTTATTGCGAATCCGAAACGTGATTTGCCATAGCACTTGCTACAACGAACTTGTTGCAGCAGCTTCTCTATCTGTTCAAATCACCACTATAATTAGTAGAATTTGAAAAATATAAACGTAACATGTAGTTAAGTTCCTCAAAGTGTGGTGATTCACACTAATTAGAGGTTTCTATAGCGAGTTTGTTGTAGCAAGCGCTACAGCAACTCCAATTCCTTCGAATCCAATCTACTTTCTATCAACAGCAAAAGGCCAGCAAAAAGATGGAAATTACACTAGAAGAACAATTTTTATCTTTGCTTTAGAAAAAATATTTCATCTTTATACCTATTTTCACATGCTCCACAAAAATTACAATAAAAATCTTCAAAATTTAAATTATATGAGAAGACCAATGAGGAGGGCTCGTTGTGACAATGTGTGAAGCCATCCAATGCAACATATGTCACTCAACTAAATAAGTACTCTTAGCGATGTTCCCTGGTCGAGCTAGTTCGAAAAAGTCAAGAGAATCAAACAGGCTGAAATCAAATTCGTTATAAAATTAATTCGACTTGTAAATTTAAGATAAAAAACTAATTAAATTGCTCTCTAATGAAACAGACTTGAATTTTAAGAAACTTCAACCAATTCAGCTTTTAAAAAGTTAATTTGTAAATTAATTGGACTTATTTATTATAATTGGAATTTGAGCTTATATATAAATGAATCCCGAAAACTTGATGTCCACCACTTCTATAGGTAATTATCCTTCATATCTCGCCATAAGCCACATTTCTAGAGGGTGCTCAACAACGCACATTAGATTTTTATACTATTACGTAAAAATGCATAATAAATTTAAATTTTCAATAAGAGTACTCTCAAATAAGAGTATGTTTAAACTCATATTGTAATACTCCAAATCTTGTTCACTCTCAAACTGAACTAAGATTTTTATGATAGATTAAAGAAACTCTTAATTCGATTAAGTTGGTCGACCCGAACCTAAGTGGAAAGGATTTAGACCATCTAGGCATCTTAAGATAAAGGACACCATAATCGGCAACTAATGCATGCATGAGATGCACTCCCTCACAGGATTCTATGCGAATGACATGATAATTAATCGTAACCAAAATAATTAAATTGCAATAAAAGTATAATCAAAGGGGCCAACTTATTTAACAAAATATTCTATCACAACAACAATATATGATTTTCAAAGCACAATAAATCATAGACAACTAAAATATGAATTTTTAATCTGGGTTTTGACCCGTCTGCTAATCACATCCATCATAATTATTAAGTCAATCTCAAAATGTCTTAGACATTTTCAACATAAAACACAAACATATCACAAAATAATACGTCACAACAAAATCACACAACAAGTAATACAACGTCACGCTAATTATGTGTGTGCAAATAGAAATCACTACACCTTTGGTCAAGGCCGACTTATCTCACTCATGATCCTCACCTACATAGATAGTAAAAAAAAATGTCAGCAAAGGGTGTCACTGGTCTAAAAATAACTAAATATCAAACTGGTAAATGAGAGCTAACTCTCATGTAAAGCAAACAATCATATAACTTCAACTGAATGCTCAAAGGGCAACTACTGAGGAGCCATCAAGCCATAGACAAGATGGCATCCTGAACTAACCGATGTTGTGCCACTCTTGGCGATTATCTTAAAAGTCCCACTCTAGGGAAAATCAATATCCTAAGCCCTCTCCAAACTTCTATATTTCAACCTGACCCAGAGCACAAAGGTCAAGTACTCTCAGGCAGTCGCCATCAGTACTCTCCTTGACACCACAGGTCTAGACATGTGTTATACACAATAGTATCCTTCTACTCTAGCGCCTCTTCGGGTGTGACGAAGCCTCAAGACGTGGAGTTATCAGGATCCCTCAGGAATGATAACGGCTCTCTCACCAATCCAAAGCCCATAGTGACTTACACATGAGCGAGTCGGTTCTCCATCTCTCGACTCACAAGAAAGTCATGGCAAAAATTATATCCATAAGACTGGGAACGGGATTATGTAAATAGACCCGAAGGTAACTTGACAGTGGATCTGAGTTTTAAAAAACAAGAGTGATCCCATCCGTGAGGTTCTTAATGCAAGGAAGAATAGTACTTTTAAATGGCTTGTACTAAGTGAGATCTTATAAAACAACCACTTAACACATTCTGTGATCTGTAAATCAAAACATCAATGGAGGAGAAGTGTTAAATTAGAGAAATGAGTCTTAACGAACCTGGTAGAAGCTTCAAATAGGGATCTCGTGCCTAGACAGTGAGCTCCTACTCCGGACTTACACAAACAAGACTACTCACTAACGCTCCATGCCAACTATATGATTCGTGCATGAAATGGATGCATACGACTATAATCATAACAATACCACAAAACAAGACATGGCTACACAAAGTGACCAATTAGAGTATGGTGACTATACAATCAACTACATCGATTTTAAAAAATGAAAGTAAACAATATTACAGGAAACAAGGTAAATAGTTGAAGAAGTAAATATCTAATGAGACGAATAATACTAATACATGGTGACAGCAAACATGATCTCTCATATCCATAATCTAACTAGTCACTATGCGAACCTACACATGTATGAAAAGGTAAGGAATATAACAATACCATATTACAATTATGTACAATATGATAATATGAATTCATCACATGAGAGTAAATAATTCAACAATTAGGTAAACAATGTAAATGAATGAATCTTTACAGTCCAACTTATAATAAGTCATTTTATTATCACAACTACCATAAATAAATTAATGATTAGATAAATTTATAATCCGTCTAAACATAGGGGATATCAATCTAGAGGCAACCCAATTAATATAATTCATCCACATCTAAAAATCATTACATCGTCACAAATATTTTAAATACTAACTTCAATATTAATCAATCAATAAGTGATTTAGATGGACAAATCAATATCCAGTATGATAATAACAAAAAGGCATTCACTTTTACACATCCTACCAACACCAATTAAGTAAGGCATACTAGTCATCACATTTAATAGATAGGTACATCACAATATCTAAGATTATCACGAATTGATTGCACTACTATGAAAAGATCATGGCAACCGGTAAACACTAATAGTGGTTGCCCCGCTTATGGTTACCAATATCTAATTATTGTTTGCCCAGCTTTCATTGCACCCTTGTTTTTGCCATGATCTTTTCACAATAGTGTAATTATTGGTTTATTGGATGAACCTCCTTGGATGTAATGTGCAGTAAATATAAAGTGGAAATAAAAATCAAGTTGGGAAATGAAAATGATTGGGGGGCGTATATTTTTTTTGCGGCTTTTGCACGTGAAATTTGGCCTTTGAGGGGGCAAAATGATGTATGGGCCGCCCTAAGCGGGTTGTATCTTGATCTATGAGGCCGAAATTGCATATCTCTACATCTCTACCTCCCTTTTTTAGCCTTTTTTACATGTTTTCTTTTAACAGGAGAGCAAGCTCATGATAAAGGATAATGAAATTCGAAAACTTCGGCATAAAAAAATAGGATGATGCTACAGTTTGATGCCATTGTAATTAAAGTTTTAATTGTGAATAAATGAAAATTGAAATAGCTCATTTTAACTAATTATAAGCACATAGTAATTAGGGGTACTGACTTAGGGAGCCAGTCGTGTGTTGGTGTATGCTCAAATTCCATTTGAACCTCCCAACCCCTTTGAACTCGGCTCAATCTTAAATAAGTTTGAAAGTCTAATGTTTGAACTCAGCTCAAATTCAGTTTGAACCATTCGAGGTGGACTTGAACTCAAACATGTAAACAAGAACATGAAGTTCACTCAAACTTTGCTCAAATTACATAGTAGGGGTTTAAAAAAATGGTTTCAATAATAAAGATTCTTCTTTTCGAAGAAGGTGTATAGAGTTAATTTACATAGCTTTCGGCCAATTTTGGAAGATACAAAAGCTCAAACATGAAAGAAAAAAACATGCTTTCAACACATGAAAAATGAGAAAATAAGGAAATTATATTACAAATAAAACATAATAGCAAGACATAATTAATAAAAAAAGAGAGAGAAGGAAAGAAAGACAATATATATTTATTGAGGAGATTGTAGAGGAGGGAGGTGGGCAGAGATAATGGAAGAAGAAGTGGTATGGAACACAATACAGGATAATAACATGTAAGTGACGCCCCGAAGAATAAGCAAGGGGAGTAGAAGAAAAATATGATTGATAAGAAAGAGGAGAAGAAGATGGATTGGGGAACACAACTGGTTAGAGGAATGGATACATACATACATACAGTAAATAAAAGGAAAAAATTAGCTAGCTAACTAAATAAATTAAAACTTATGCCCTAATGCCTATATTCTAGTCGAATTAAGTTTCAAATCGAGTCTGAGTCAATTTGATTTAATTTCAAGTTGAGTGGAGTAAAAAATGGATGTGCTCAAATTAAATATATTCGAGTTTGAGTTTGCGCTGGCATATTTTAACGTTAAACCAAGTTGAATCGAGCTAAACACATGCATTCGCGGGTCCTACGTGTAGCGTTCCTGCCAAGGTGCTTTTCTTCCTTCGAGGTAATTCATAGTGTCAATGGGCCGGGCCGCATGCCCGTTCATTTAAATGGATCGGTTGGCCCAAGAAAAATGAAAATCAAAAGCAAAAGAGGGCCGGGGTGGGATTTGACCTTAGCCCATGGCTTGCTTGGTCTGATTGGGCCGACCGGGCCCATTGGCACTCCTCATCTTAGTTCATAATAACATAAAATATCATAATAGTACATAAAAAAACATGTCAAAGCGAGTCTTATAATATTTCGACATCAACATTACACGCAACTTTCACTTCTTTCTAGCTCTAAAATATAAATTTACAAGTGAAAAACAAAAAAAATAGTAATCACCAATGCTAAAACCCCAAGTATTCATCCAATTTTTCAAAGCGAGTAGACACCCTCCTTAGAAGAAATAAAACCAAAATTTGACGTTATGAGCTCAAATTGATTGCCAAACTAGTATTGTTATTATTCACTAAAATCCCAATTTTGCTTACACTTCTTGTGGCTCAATGATGTCAATCAATCTTGAAGCAAATATACCATAACATGATAGGCACTCTGTCCATGGCAATTGGCAACACATGATCTTAATCAATTATAGTTTATATATGGCTTTTTCTCATAACAACCTTTGCTAGGTTACAGCATAACCCTCATTAGTTAATTGCATCTTTTGATTGAAATGTTTAAGAAATTTTTCTCTATGTGCCAAGTAAGGAAAATTCAAGAAATGAAGCAGGTGGAGTGGAATGTGACTGTTTTGGATGGTATTTGAAGAAAGGAATGGTGTGGTTAATTGGAGCAGGTGACATTATTTGATGAAGTCATTCTTGCGGCATTCCTTGATAGTAAAATGGTGATACATTTAAAATTAATTAAAATAAATAATTTTAATGTGGTTTATTTTCGGCCCAGGCTAGAATACCCTTTGTCCATTCTTAACACTGAGTGTGCCTAATATTATTGTTTAAAACTTCAGGTCTTCATGGAATGGAGTAGCCTTGGTGCCACAATGCAGTCTTGACATAAATTTTATAATATAAAATATAATTAATTAGTATATATTTTTATAAAGTTGGCTTACCTATAATTAATTATATATGAAATATTGAACCCATCTAAATATTGAGTCTTAAAATAGCAAAAATGTAAGTTATGTACGTCTAAAAATGTATGTACTTCCTTAGGCTTTGTTTGGGTAGTATGAAAAAAATGAAAATTTTATGAAATCTATATATGGCAATTCACGATAAAACCATTGATCTACTGTGAAAAATCATCCATTTTAAGAGTAATTTAAATAAGATGCAAATAAGACTTTACACAAGTAGTCCCTCTAATTAGAAATTCACCTTTGTCAATTTAAAAAAATAATAAAAAGAGAAAGAGGAAATTTTTTGGTGAAAAAATTTACATCTCATATTTACATCATAGCTAAATTTTTATTAATTATAACTAAATATATCTCATGTATTTTACATACATCGTTTTTCAGACCGACCATACAGAATGGGGGAAAAAGATATGTATGCGTGATTTTGCTCGGGGAAAGAAAAGCAAGGTACATGTGCCACTGATCAAAGTGCTTACTAAGTCAAAGAATCAAGTATTATTATGGTTATCAAGTTTAATCATTGCCTACTGCAGAGCCTTTGCTTAAACTATAAACTTTTAGGTAGGACGACGCGAGCGAGCGAAGCTCAATTTGTACTCAAATTCAGCTCGAGATTAAACGAGTTTTGAATATATATGTTCGAAATTAACTTGAACATTTTTTATCTTATTCAAGGTCGACTCAAGTTCGAATATAATGAAACTATTTAATTTGGCTCGATTATAAAGTCGAAAAGTAACTCACTTAAAAAATGTAATCAGCGTGGATTAAACCCACGACCTCCAAGTTTAATTTGAAGACCTCCCACCTAAGCTATCCTATTAGTTTGTTATTTTATTATATATAAATAAATATAACTAGTTACAATTAAACTTATTAATATATATATATATATAAACTATCTTGCTGGGGGCAGATAATATTTTTCTCTCAAACTTTAATATGGATCGTTTGATTACAAGGATGACTCAAATTTAATAAAAATAATAATAAATAAAGTACCCCCACCACCATCATCATTTAGTACTTAATTAATAATAATATTTATTTATGATTTTAAATGTATTTTAAGTAGGCAAGTGATATTATATATATTATACTATTATTTTATCGAGTAAAATTTAAGTTAAGCTACAAGTCGATTTCAAGTCGAGTTCAAGTTATAACCGAATTGAGTCGAGTCGTGCACTACTTTGCTCAAACTCGGCTCGTAGGATTAGAGTTCGAGTCAAGTTTGAGTTCAAACATTTAAATGTCGAGTTTTGAGTCAAATTGAGCTGAGCCGAATCCTAAATGCTTACAAGCTGGTTCACTTAATTAACAGCCCTACGCTTAAGGTTCAAAAGGGCTATGTTACAAATATAATTTAAAAACGTCAAAACTTGAATTCGATTCGGTATGTTATGGAGTGGATGTCGATTTAGGGTTAGCTTTAAATTGACTCAGAATCATTAATATTAAAATTTTAATTATGTAAATAAATACTTGTATCAAAATAGTGTTTCTTGATATTTTAACACTTAAAATTAATAAAAATATAATTTACAATTATTTTAAAACGTTGATTTAGTTAATCTACAAGAAAAATAATATATTTTGAAAAATTTTATAACTTGACTTGGGAAGTCAAATTTGAAATTGGGTATTATGGAGAAATTTATGGAATTTGACTCGGCAAGCTATATTATGAAACTGACATGGGAAAGTTTTTAGAGTCAAAAAATACTTTTAAAACTATTCTTACGTATACATATAAAATATCTCAAATCAACGTATAAAAATTAATCTGATCATGCATATTTTTACTTAATATATCATTTTCTTTGATAAGTTCATTAAATGTATAGCAAAAAAATTTTAAGATAAATATAGTTGTAAATCGTATTATTTATATAAAATATTGACTTTCCAGTGAAACTAAGACAAACTGGCACAATTGTAGGCCGACTCAATTGACGTGGAAGATTCAAATCAACCTTTACCGAATCAATTTAACATTGAATCAAGTTTTGAAGTAAATTGTTTCTGTATCGAGTGTCGAGATCGAGCTTTCTTCAGCCATACTCCAAAGTATCTCCTGATGCCAAAGACATGCTATTTATTATAGTTGTATGAAGAGAAGTGACCCTGCCCTAGCGAAGCTTCGTAGACTGTTACAGAACTCCACCTAGCAACTAAAAGTTGAGCAATATATTGCCATTCATAATTTCTATCATTAAGAGAACATTTTTTTAATATTTTTATTTGTTTCTATCTACACAAAATGCTAATCATCATCAATATTCACCTAATAATCCTGAAATGTTGGGTCAATCTTAATTAATTATGCACTCATTATCAGTTAATTATTGGCGCAAAATAATTGGTTCGTAGAACTAACATGATTAGATATATATTTCAAAGATATAAGAAATTCATTCATTCTACACTAAACTAATACTCGAGGCTGATTTCAGATCTTGTAGGTATCCAATTTTTCTGGAAAAAAATTTGCATTTATTTTTTTCCAAGGCACAAAAAAAGAAAAAAAGAAGCATTTATGTATTGAGTAAAATGAAGGTAGATTGAGAGTACTAAATTTGATTGATTTGCAAGAATTAGCAAATATTAAATGCCATAGACTAAATATTTTTAAAATAATATTAATGCATTTTTAAAAAGTTGGCAGGTACTAATTAAAAGGATGTAGTGGTCAAGTTAACACCGAAGTTGAATAAACCATTACTAATTAAGAAATATAAGTTAATGACATTTATAAAAATTAAATGTCATTGACTTATATTTCTTAAAAAATGACCTTGATTACAAAAATAATGTAGCATTATTGTTAGGTACACGCAGTTACTAGTACAATATTATTCTTTTTTTTTGGCAGGGGTGGGCGGGGGGTTAAGTACGTGCAAGAATTTAAATTAATTTAATACTACTGGCTAGCTTCTTTTCAATTCATTAAATATCACTTGGAGAATTATAAGTTTCTTGTTTCACAACGAGTGTATGCTTAATGGTAAATATTTTTTAATGGGATATCTTTCCTAACACTAATCTTCATCTTTTTTGTATTATAAGAAAATGAAGACCAAAGTACATTCATTCTTTTTATTTTAATACCACAATCCATGTGTGAAAAATATATATGCCACATTAACAAAACAATACACCTAATACAATTAACAAAGCCAGAACTTAGGCAGTTAATTAATTATGCTTAAATACATTATCATTCTTTGATTTTGCCAACTATTACCGGATCCCTATTTTTTAGTATCTTTTGCAAAAAGAAAAAAGCAAATAAAAAGCAAGAATTTGTCCCCTCATTTTTTATTTAAATTTGGTCAAGAGAAAGGCTTTTGAGTTGTCTTTTTCTTGGTAAACGTTATGCCAGACTAGTCATGAGCTTCAAATATTTTATGCAATAAATATGCAATATGACAACTCTCCAAACAGATGTAGAATTCCTCTTCAATATGGTGCGCTTCTTCAAATTGGCAATATTCATTTGGGCAAATTTGTTTCTTCAAAATTTCTTGGCGGAAGCAAATGATCTTGTACATATTTTATATATAGTTCAAAAGTTCGTAACTTTCTATTAAAAAAACTCATATTGTTGAAATCTATTGCTCCCTTGAAGTGACGTTGAACTGGACTCAACTTCTTGATGCTACAACCAAGATTTCAAGTAGTGGGTCTCTGTTAAAGAGAGCGTTTCATTAATTAATCTCACTTCTCGATCAGTTTGAACTTAGCTAGACTTAGTCTCGACTAGGAGCGATTCAAAAGTTGTTCACCCTATTGTCGAGTGAGGACTGAGGAGGAGGATTTCACGAGGAAAGACACATTTACAATGTCCACGGACGAAAATATTACAAGGCCCAATTAGAATATCCGGGTAGATTATAAACCATTTCTAAAAGTAAAAAAATATTTAGTCGGTGGAAAAGAAACGCAATTAGGGTTGCTAATTGAGGCGAGCCAGCTCGTGAGCATTTAGCGTTCAGCTCGGCTTGACTCGACTCGAAACTCGATATTTAAATGTCTCGACTCGAACTCGACTCGAACTCGAATCTTACGAGCCGAGCTTGAGCAAGGTCGTGTTCGACTCGACTCGACTCGGTTGTAACTCGAACTCGACTCGAACTCGACTCGTAGTTCAACTCGAACTCGACTCGTAGTTCGACTCGAACTCGACTCGATAAAATAATATAATAATATAGTCTTTATATTATATATATATATATATATATGAAATATAATAATAAAGAAGCAAGATAGTTGAGATGGTAAGTATTCACCTTGATGACTTCAAGGTTGAGGGGTTCAAACCATATTGGCCTCACTTTCACTTTTTTTTTAAGTGAGGCAATCTTGACCTTTAATCGAGCTGGTTTCGAGCTAACGAACGAGCTCACAAAAATAAACAGTTTAAGTATATTCGGCTCGAGTCGAGCTCGAACACATAAAAGATATTCGAGTCGAACTCGAGCATGTATGTCCAAAACTCGTTCGATCTCGAGTCGAGTTCGAACGAGTTCGAACTATTCGAGCCCGAGTTCGAACACAGTTGAGCTCGGCTGCGTGCCTAATTAGCACCCCTAAACGCAATCACCTAACTCGCTCAATTAGCACCCTAAACGCAATACCTAACTAACCATCATCTCATTTTATAAGAAAATGTATCAGACCTTCAAAATTAATTAGTTCTACGTACTTGTGGATCTTTCAAAGCTAATAGTCGGTCTCAAATTCAATATTTAGTGAAATAAAATTAGATATCTTAGTGATTGACTATGAGATATTTAAACTAAAGACGATTTGGCATATTAGATTGCCCTTTGTAAGTACGTTGAGTCATTATTTTAATGACTCGGTCAAATTAGTACAAATTAATAGGTTTTTTCATTTCTTAAAAAATAATTAATCAAATTAAATATTTATTGGCTCATTGTCATTTATATATTGGATCTTACCTTAAGAAATATTAGATGTGAGGTTAAATTTTAGAGGTTATTAAGCCTTAATATTTAAGAAATTATTTTTTATAATTCCTACACTTGGCCAATGACTAGCTTCCTAATCCATGTCTGACTTATGGTTTGCAGAGTTGCAGGAATCGGCCGATTCGAATCGGATCGGCAGCGTGCCAATCCGATTTCGGGGCCGAATCGGTCGGCCCCGAATCGGAGCCCAACTAGGCCGATTCACCCCGATTCCGACCGAGTTGACTCCGATTCGGAATCGGGGTGAATCTAGAAGAATCGGTTTTTTGGATAAATTACTAAAATACCCTAGGTGTGATATTTATTAAATTATTTAAGCATAGGTAAAATTGGAATTTTGATTTTAAAAACCTAACGTTAACCCGCTCCCCCCGCTTCGCCGCCGCTCGTCCACCCTCCGCCGCCGCGTTTCTGCCCTCCGCCGTGCGTCCGCCTGACTCTCCGAGCTCGCCTCCGACCTCGCAACGTCGCCGCCGACGTGTGGCCGGACCGATTCGGCCCTGTGAACGCACGAATCGCCGCCAACTGGCCCTCCGACCGGGCTGCCGACATCGCCTCCGCCCTCGCGACCGAGCCTCCGATGTGTGGCCGGCCGACAGTGCAGTGGCCACGAGACTCGCCGCCTACCGGGCCGCCGCCGCGGGGGGGTAAAGAGCGGAGGGTGGCATTCTCGTAATTAAAAGTTGACTCGAGTCAAAAATAATTATTAATTTTAAATAATTTAAAAAAATCTTAAAAAATATTTAAAAATATCATAAACTATAATACACAGAATAATATCAAAATAACATCAATACCTAATTTTAATATATTTATATTATGAATCATCAAATTATTATATATAACCGATTAAAATAATTTGGACCAATTCAATTGAACTGATTCCTGTCCGATTTAGCTACTTCGATCCGATTCCGATTCTATCTATTTATGCAACCATGATGGTTTGTTCTCTATTCCATGTCTAGTCTATCTCATCTTTTAATAAATCTTAAGTCGGCTTTGATACTACATGTATCTATCCGGTCTAATTAGTACAAACTAATTAATTTAGTCATTTTTTAAAAATATTCAACCTAAGTTGAAGATTTATAAATACATCATTACTTATATATTAAATCTTATCTAAAAAAATTACTAGATATGTGACTAGTTTCTAGGGTTCATTATAATTACGAGATAAACATAATAAAAAATTATATTTATTATACAACTCTTAAAAGTTTTAAGTCACAAGAAAAAAAAGTCGGCCTTAGTGATCGGATGGACCGACGTGCCTTTTTTAGGCCCAATATTACTCGTCTGATTTTATATGTTTCATTCAGTGATTAAAGGAAGAATCAAAGAAATGGAGTCGGTTACATGGAATGTGACTGTTTTGGATGGTGTGGGTTGGAGGGAGTGCAGCGTGTAATTGGAGTAGGTAATGATGGACAGAGTCATGCTTATGTGTAACTATTTCACACTAGCTAACACGTAGTATCTTAATTAGCTAGTTCCATACTATCACACTCTATCCAAGCTAGATTGGTATTGGCAGCATGTATGGATTTTATATAATTAGAATGCTTATTTTTTATTAAATTTACGACACAAAATTGTTAAAATACAAATTAGTAGCAAAATTTTATGCTGGATGCACTTCTCGTCGTAATCTTCTTCTTATCCAATATTATAAGAAAACAAAGCATTTGTATAGTTTTAAAATTTTTTTCTTATTCTAAAATTCTCCGAATCGTCTTCAATGTATATCTTTCCAAATCAAACTTCATAAATAATTTACAAACTTTATAATTAACTTTTCGAGCCAAGTAATAAAAATTATTAAAAAATTTTATTTTTCATTTAATTTAATTAAATCAGTGTTTTAAGACATTAAAAATCATATATTTATTAATTCCAAGTGCCAAAAGATTAATATATGCTAATTTTATATAATAGTTTATTTTCTTAATTAAAAATAATATAAATGAATTTGATTCGGTTTAAGTCGATCCTGATGACTCAACTTCATTGCACGTAGAATCGAGTCTAAATCTAGAGTTTTTAAACTATAATTTGGACCAATAAAATAACGATGATATTCAAATTCTGCTTTAGTATTTCCTTTTAACACTTTGTCGGCTAAGAATAAGACAGATTCATATTTATTTTGGCCTTGGAAAAAAATGATTCATATTTAGGTAGGTTTCAAATGGGACCAAGTTTACATATTAATTATTATTTAAACATGATAATTCAATATCCTTAAAAAATTAATTAGTTCTATATATTGCCTACTACCGTATTAACCAAGACCATCATAAATTAGGGATGAACTATTTTAATTGGCCAAACCTAAATGGTAGCTTTAATTGGTTTAAAAAATATTCATAGCCCTCAAAACAAACTTGTTGGTTTTTCTATGTCAACTAATTATTAAATAGATAATGGTCAAAAACTAAAAAGGTGAGAGCTAGCTAGTTTCATTAAGAAGTTAAATCAGGTAGCCAAGATAGCAATTGACAGGCAATCTCGGCATGTTTATAACTAACTCATTAACATATAACCTCAAAAAAACCGTATTAATTTAACTAAACAGCAAGCAAATATCAGCTCCAAAGGTTGCACCAACAGCATTATGTATGGTAATCACTCCTATCCAAACAGATCCAAGCTTAACTCTTACTTTCTCATCTAACACTCAACTAATAAAGTAGTAACTTCATAAACTTTATTTCTTCTGTAAACTACTTTTTTTAATCCAAACACGGTCGCTTGCAGTCCATCTCATTTAGCATTTTAACATGTAGAATATTGCACCCAACTGCAAAGTGCATATAATTAATTAGAATTTCAAGAGACTTCAATGTAGCAGTCTCAATGCATTGTATGAACACTACCACTTGGTTTGCTTTTCAATTATTTGGGTGTTCAATGAAGTGGGTACCCTTAAATTTGCTTTATTGAAGCTGACAAACCTTTTGTTCTTGTTAGCCAAGGCATGTTGCCACAGTATCATCACATGGAAGACCTGCTCTTCTTTGAACAGAAGAGGCCCAGTCCTGACAATTACTAAAGCCTAAGTACTGACCTCTGGTTGTTCGTGTCTCCGACTACCAACTATACATAATGTTCATTATTCTCATTATCATTTTTTTGTATTTGTACTACTACCATCCCTGCATGTTGGTTGTTGGTGTGGATCATATTTTAGATTTTTAGCTACCCAGTTGTATCATTTAAGCTGACAATACCATCACCTTGTACTCTATGAAATGGGCAACTAAGCTCTTCAACCGTGACATCAACAAGCATCTAGATCTTGAATTGATTCATTTTCATAATGAAATAGATGTCCGTAAAGTTTGAACGATGCCCAACTTAAAGTTCAAATCATAAACAAACTGGGACTCCTTATATGAAATCTTAATTAACGATGTATAATCCTTGAAGAAGTGAATTGGCTCAATCAAATTCTTCAATTAATTGAAATGCTCCTAGTTGGGGCGATAATTTCGTAGTCTATTAATTAAATCATAATGTAATTTTTTGTCTTGCTTGTATTAGTATGTCTCATAAGGAGACTAATTGGATTAATAGGAGATTCATGTGTCTATAAATAGGACACATCCTTCCATATTCCACCACTGGATATACTTGGTGAATATTGGTGACTTGGTGGTGGAGACTAAAATTGTTTTTAGGAAAGAAGAGTGTGCGAGATCTAAGTTGTGAGTAATCTACAAGGATTGTTATTGAAATACTGATTTGCAAGTTGTAATACTTAACATTTCATCATCGTTCATATTTCGCATTCGTTGAACATTAATGTTAGGGTAATAATTTGCTGGTTTTTAGTCATATGATCGTAAGACCTAATCGAGTATTAATATTTATTGAATATTATTAATAGTAGTTTGAAAATTCCACCAATAAATAGGTGCTATCATATGTACACATCTAATTGCTGATTGTAAGACCGCCCACTACATTAGTTTTCTAGGTATTAAGATGTGCATCCAATTAATTTATTTCTTGTATTCAATTCTATAATTTTTTTTCACGGCCTATCATCTAATGATTTGTCATGGGTTAATAAGCCCTATAAAAACAAGGTGAATGCTATTATAATAGTGTGCCTTTCCTATGCCATTTATTCTCCATTTAAACTAGAGAAGAAAAGGCAAACTTCACCTTCCCCCAATACTAAATGAATACTTATTAAACACCTGATACAAACAAAGTCACTGCCAATCATGATTAATTATGTAATTATTGTCATATGAACTAGATTAGAAAAACATGTATTCTATACCTTAATTAGATTATAAATAGAATAAAGCTGGCAAAGAGCAAGAACAAAGCAAGTATTCTCCCCATCATTTTTTTCTTCAAATTTGGACAAGAGATGGAAGACTTTTGAGTTCTCTTTCTTGATGACTCTAAACATTTTGTGTTGTATCACTTTAGGGGAGTCTCATAATTTTTTTGCAGGATGACACATTTCTCCACATGTGTGGGGTCCTTCATGCCCATGGTCCCCTCCCCAAGTCTTCAATTATCAATTGTGTACAAAACAAATAATGAGTTAATTAGAGGATACCAATGATCACATTCACTCATGTGGCACTGCTTCGAAAGGCCAAATCTTAGCTTCTTGTTCTTAGATACCAATTACGACGATCATGGTGTTCATACCAAGTGTAGTGTATCAATTGACATGAACATGTGGGCTCCCCAAATTTGTCAAAGTAGTTGCCTGGGCCCATTTGGAAAAGGCTTTGTTTGAATGGGAGCTTGACTAAAAGAACTTACAATTGAAAGATAAATTGTTGTATCTTGCATGGCCCACTCTGCTGGTGAGGGACATCTTTCCCAAGAGGGACCCAGCTAGATTGAGCCCCCCAACCCCTTCTATATGAATGACCTAGTCCAACTTGAAGAAATTGGTTTTTTTTTTCTTTGTTATTACAATGTATGCACAACTGTCATTGTGCACCCAAATTTTATTATAAAAATATTAAAAAAGAAAAAAATACTGTTTAATCTCTAAGACAGGAAATAATCGGATCGAGAAAATATCTTGAGAGTAATCAAATCGAATGTCTCTTACAAAGATACCCCTAGTTATTAACAGGATAATTTTTGGGACCTGCAACTTATCAAAGAAGTTAATCGCTTCTATTATAATTAATCTATAGCTATATATGTAAACATATATTGTTATTTAATTATTTGATATCCTTTGAAACATCAATTTCAGTAGTATTTTAGAATAAAATACAGAATTCCTTTATTTTAATAATTTATTATTTTAAAATGTTGTCCAATTTTAAAGATTAAAAGCAGCAGAAACTTTTAATATTCCCACCAACATTCCAACATTAACAAAATTTCAGTAGTATTTTAGAATAAAATACAGAATTCCTACAAAATTTCAGTAGTATTTTAGAAAAAAATACAGAATTCATTTATTTTAATAAATTGTTATTTTAAAATTCGGTCCATTTTTAAGGATTAACGGCTGCACAGACTTTTAATGTTCCCACCAGCATTCCAACTTAACAAATGCCGCGCTGCCACCCACATAAACAGTATTAAATTTTATTAAAGATGGGATAGGAGACTCCTATAATATATATGATTGCTAGTCAGCCCTGGCACATTACAAAATCTCAAGTTTTGCGGTACCAAAATGCAAAATATTGATGTTGGAAAAAAATGCAAAATATTGATTTAAAAACTAAAATTTATGTAAAAAGCTTTATATTATTATTAAACATACACGAAATCCTATGTGTGTTTGCATCTTGTTCATGATTTACTTGGTTATATGATGGAGATGGAAAGATTATCCTCCAAATGCATTATTCACGAGTTTTATTTTCAATTTACAACTATGGGCTTTGTAGGTAATTCCGAATCAAAATTCATATGACATTGTAGGTCTCATTTAAAAGGTCTCTTTTCTATGGGGCGATCCTCCTAAGTTTTTTAAATGGAGCACGCCAAATAGAACAGCTAATTTAATAGCTTAAAATTTTTAGTCTTTCATAAGTTTTTTTTGAAGCATTTCGTCTTCTTTCATATGCTTTATTGGTTGTCAAATGTTGTATAATATATTGAGATAAATTTTAAAATTTTAATTAAGATTTTTACAACTGAAATATTTTATACGCTATTTTAATTGCCAGATTATCATGTTGAGGAATTAAATTGGTTTTTTCTATTTTCTAAACAATCATATTAATTAAGAATTTCCAGTAGAAACGACTAATTTATCCACATTGGCATGAAAGCGAACTCTTAACACTCACTTAAAAGTAATTTTAAACCAAAACTATATGTTGAATGTACATGTGTCTATATATATATATATATATATATATTGTATAATATTTGGTTGGTAATTTGGTTCCAATTTTTATAATTCAATTCGGGAAATCGAACAGAAGAAACGAATTTATTAAAAAAAAGAATTTTATAAAACAAATTCTTTATTAAATAATAATATAATAAAAATTGGTTATTAAATGACAAGAAATAAAAATAAGTATTTGATTTAATTTAATAAAAATAATTATTTTATTTTAAATAAATAAAATAAATATTTTAATTTGGTTAAATTCGGTTGGGTTGGTTAATAGAAGAGAACGTGAAAGTCAGTTCCCATCTCAAACTTGTTCCAACCTCTTCTTCTCCTTCGTCCAACCCAATCCACAGTTCAATCCAAGGACAAATATATCCTCCGACCAACCTTCCAAGCTTCTCCTCCACCGAACCATGGGCATGGGCATGGCCAACCCATATACATACCACCTCTCTCGGCATTTGTTTGTTGTCACGCCTTCTCACACATGCCGTACGTATATATATATATAGGGCAGCGCTACAGTGCGCTGCTCTATTTTGGCAACGCCAATGCGCGCCAGACGTAGGCCGTCGGATCTCGATCCGACGGCCCACAATAAAACCACACCCACCCATTGTTGGACCGGCCCGCCAGACCCGCCAGACCCGCCCGACCCGCCCGACCCGCCCCTCCCGCCCCGCGATCGCCTCGCCGCACCGGGCACCGCCCGCCGCCGCGCCGCCCTCCCCGCCGGCGGCCTCGCCCCTGCCGGCGGCCCCGCCCTTCACCCCCTCCGCCCGCCCGGCCATCGCCCGCGGCCGAGGTCCCCGCCCCCAGCTGGCGCCCCCCGCCACCCCCTCTCCGCCACCCGCCCCGCGACCGCCTCGCCCCACCGCGCACCGACGGCCGCCGCGCCGCCTCCCCGCCCCCAGCCGAGGCCCCCGGCCACCACCCTCCTCCCCCCGCAGGGCCAGCGCCCGTCGCCGCCGCCCTCGCCCCGAGCCGGAACTGTGGACCGCGCCGCCCCCTCCGCCACGGCCCGATTCCGCCGCCCCTCTCCCCCTCGCCCCCAGCGGGCGTCGGGCGCCCGCTGGGGCGCGAGGGGGAGAGGGGCGGCGGAATCGGGCCGTGGCGGAGGGGGGCGGCGCGGTCGCACGTTCCGGCTCGGGGCGGAGGGCGGCGGCAACGGGCGCTGGCCCGGCGGGGGGAGGAGGGTGGTGGCCGGGGGCCGTCGGCTGGGGGCGGGGAGGGCGCGGCGCGGCGGCCGTCGGTGCGCGGTGGGGCGAGGCGAGTCGCGGGGCGGGAGGGGCGGGTCGGGCGGGTCGGTCGGGTCGGGCGGGCCGGCGGGCGGGTCTAAAACAAGATGGGTGGCTCCATTGATGAGAGCCGTTGGATCAAAATCCAACGGCCCTCATCAATGCAGCGATGGTGCACTGCCAACAGTGGGCAGCGCACCATATTATTTCTCTATATATATATATCTCAACACGACTCCATACATGGATGGATATATGCCAGCTTGTGGAAGAGCGTTCATGCCGGGGAGCACATCCCAAATAGATTCAAACTATAAGCCGTTTTTTCTTCCATTACCCACTTCCCCCTTACCTCCTTCTCCTTCTCCTTCTTCCTCCCTCCTTCTCCTCCCTCTCTCAACAACCCACAGCGAGAGAGAGAGAGAGGAGAATCTGCTTTTCTCCCTCCTCTTACATTTTATCTGTTGAGTCAGTTCTCATTCCTTGGTTGCATGATTCTGCATTGTTTCATTTTTTTGTTTTTTGGTTAGAATTTGGCTGTGTCCGGGTTGATTCTTGCTGCTGACGTTTTTGGTCAATCTTGGTCTTCTGTTGCAACTTCTGAGTCGCATTGTTTCTGTGTTGGTTTTGATTTTGAAAGTTTTATTTCTTTGCTTGCCCTCTTGTTGCAAGCTTGAGCTGCAGGATTTCTGGATGTTGGTGAATTGCTTTTGATGAACTTTGTTGTCTTTCCCAGCATGAGATGCAGTGGATTTGCATGCATTGTGTTTGTCCTAGCCAATTTTCTTAAAGATTTATCCAAATATTCGATCAATCTTTGCTCCTTGTAGCTGCAAATTAGAGAATTTGCATTGTTCCAAGTTTTTGGACCTAAAAAAAGGAAAGAGTTTTTTTAATCTGTGGTTGTGTTGTGATTCGATTGGAAACATGATTGGAAGATATCTGCATAAAAAATTGGCAGATCTTTGATCAGAAACTGTGAAAAAAACGGCTGCTTGGATCTGAAGCGAGGCACTCTTGGAAGGGAGGGGGGAGAGAGAGAGAGAGAGAGAGAGGTGGGAAGGTAACAGGTGTGACAGACTGTAAAAGGAGGAGGTTCCAAAAGTCGGTCGGTCGGTAATTAAAGCTCTCCCAACTCCTCATAAGATTTGAGGTTGTGAAGGTACTGATGTGAGGTGGTGAATGGGGGCCATTGGAGGAGAGTAGTTGCTGCAGCGGTGGGATAGAATGCAGCAGCCGCAGGACTCGCCGGGGCCGGTGGTGGCCCCGGCCGTCGGGGGAGGAGAGGATTCTGGTGTCGGTGAGGTTGAGGCCGTTGAATGAGAAGGAGCTTGCCAGGAATGATGTCTGTGATTGGGAGTGTATTGATGACCATACCATCATGTTCCGGAACAGTCTTCCTGAGCGCGCCTTGTTCCCTACTGCTCACACGTTTGGTGAGTTTCTCTTCAGAAATTTTCTTCTCTTTTTTTGTTTGGTTTTGATTTTTTTGACATTTCATGGTTTGGTTGGTGAGAATTTCTGTTCATCTCATGGATTGTTTATCACAGTGGGCTGTTTATAGGGATTTAGCTTTTTTGTTCTGATTCTGTTAGGGAGTTAGTTTATTGGGATGATTTAAAGCTTCATCTTTGTGTTTGCATGATAGTCATGCTTATGAAGAAGAGACAGTTTAATCCTCTGTGTTTCCTACAGTTTCACAATTTTGGTGAGGTTCATGAGCTTCTGCAGGTTCTTTTGTTAATTTGATTTTGATTTTTTTCATTCCATGAATTGGTTTGTGAGAATATTTGTTTATGCATTACATATAATATTTTGTAGGTCATTAAGGTGATTGATAGTTTCAGCTTTAGTGTTTGTATGATATACATGTGTTAAGCGACAAGGGCAGTTTATCTTTAGCCTTTCCTGCTGCTTACACATTTGGTGAGTTTCTCGAGATTTTGCTGGTTTCTTCACTGGTTGATTTTGTCTTTTCAGGACATGAAAATCAAAAGTTGGATTCATGTGATGCCCTTGAATTGAATCATGTGTTGGATTACTACTTGAAAACCATGTTGTGGTTTGGTTCTTCAAAATTTGCATTCATTGATTCCTGTGATTTGATTGGCATATAGTTTGTGCATATTGGTTTCAGATTTTTGGGTTTAGTTGTCTTTTGTGCATCTTTGAGGGAGTTAGTAGTTCAATGTCGAGTAAAAGCTTGATCTCTTTACATGATAGATGTATGTTAGACAAACAAGGGATTTGATCTCTAGTGTTTCCTGCTTCTTACATGTTTGGCGTGATATTTAAGCTATGACAGGTTTTGTTTGGTTGGTTTTAGTTTTCCTACAATAGTTGGTGCCTATTAGGCATTTCAATTTTTTGTTTCTGGTGATTTGTATATAGTGTATATCTCTCAGGAATTTAATAGTTTGCTTAGGTAATTAAAAAGTTTCATCATTAGTGTTTGCATGTCAGATGTAAGGAAAGTAAAAAAAAAAGTTGTTTCTTTTTTTTGGAATTGTCTGATGTAACTGATTTCTTGCAGGTTTGCTAAGATATTCGTGTAAATCATAAACATGGCCATTTATTACCTTCGTGATAAATTTTTTTGTTCCTGTACTCTTTCCTGCTCCAATATTAATTTTTTACCTTTTGTCTCAGACAGAGTATTTAGATCCGATTGTACCACAAGACAAGTGTATGAGGAAGCAGCTAAACAAGTTGTACTTTCTGTTGTTAGCGGTATTAATTGTAAGTTTCCACCCGTTACTGTTTATTTTTAGTCGAAAAAATGAAAAATGATTACCAGTGTACACTTTAATATTCCTGGGTTTAAACTTGAGCTACTGAACTTCTTAATTCTTTTTTTCAGCTAGTGTTTTTGCATATGGACAAACAAGTAGCGGAAAGACATACACAATGACTGGAATAACCGAGTACACCATAAGTGACATTTTTTACTATATTCAGAGGGTACCATGCAAACATAATTTTTTTTTCCGATGTTCAATTTTTTTTTCTGGCTTTTGTATTTTATAAAAGACTGTGATTGATTGCAGCATCAAGAAAGGGCTTTTGTACTGAAGTTTTCTGCTATTGAAATATATAATGAAGCTGTCAAGGATTTACTTAGTTCCGATGGGGCTCAACTAAGGCTCTTGGATGATCCTGATGTGAGCAGTTAAATTCCTTTTCTTTTTTTAATAAATATTTTTTCCATGGAGCTTCTATGTCATTGATGTGTTTTACCTTACAGAAAGGAACAGTTGTTGAGAAACTAACAGAGGAAACTCTGAGAGATTGGAATCATATGAAGGAGCTTCTTTCTATTTGCGAAGGCATGAATAACTTTCATTATGGTAGGTTATTTTTTTCTTTTCTGTAATTCGTACCTAAACACGTGCATTATGTAGCTCAAAGACAAATTGGGGAGACTTCCCTGAATGAAGCGAGCTCCAGATCTCATCAAATTCTAAGACTGGTTGGTTACTCTTCTATGATGATGAATTGAAGATACTTAACTACTATCTCTTCTTCACTTCTATTGGAATCATTGATTTTTACAGACAGTTGAAAGCTCTGCTCGCGAGTTCTTGGGCAAAGATAACTCCAACACCCTGTCGGCCAGTGTGGTAATGTGCTTGTGTTCTTACATTTTGTTTAAATTGCAATTTCTTTTGAGTTTCTGCTATGAAAATGAACACATTATCAATATGTAAGTCCACTTACAATTTCTTAACAGAATTTTGTGGATCTGGCGGGGAGTGAACGCGCCTCTCAGGCATTATCTGCAGGTGCTAGACTGAAAGAAGGATGCCACATCAACCGCAGTTTGCTGACATTGGGAACAGTGATTAGAAAATTGAGGTTAAGAAACTTAACTTTTTTGCACATTGAAAACTACTTTAATTCTTGAAGTTGTCTATTTTGCTTTTGATGAGCAAAGTGAAATGACAAGAAGTTACTGAAATCACCGAATTTCTATAATTAGCTGTCAATTTTCATTCATCACTATAAGTTTTGTTAATATACTTCAGTTTTATGCAAATAGAAACTCTTGTTTTTATGAAATATCAGAAACTTATTTTTGATTCATGACCTGATGCAGCAAAGGAAGGAATGGGCATATTCCTTACAGAGATTCAAAGCTGACCCGTATACTGCAATCTTCACTGGGAGGCAATGCAAGAACTGCTATTATATGCACAATGAGTCCTGCACATATTCACTTGGAACAATCAAGAAACACCCTGCTATTTGCAAGTTGTGCCAAGCAAGTTGCAACAAATGCACGAGTCAACATTGTAATGTCTGACAAGGCATTGGTTAAGCATCTGCAGAAAGAACTGGCTAGATTGGAGAGTGAACTTAGAAGTCCTGACTCAGCTCTTTCTTTATCAAGCCGCTCTGACTTTTTAATAAGGGAGAAAGACGCAAAAATTCAAAAGGTTTTCATGGTTTACTGTTTTCTTAGAATTATTTCTTCATGATTGCTGCAAATCTTATACTGGTAATTATATTCATGCGTATACAGTTGGAGAAAGAGGTAAAAGAGTTAAGTGAACAGAGAGATTTAGCTCATTCTCGGCTTGATGATCTTCTCCGAGTTTCTGGGGACCACTCAACCAAATTATGGGTATTTAAAGCTTTTCTTTCCTCTTCTTTTTTTGCAAATTTCAATGAATGCATGTTTGTGGATACAAATTAATCTTGCTTTTTGGGTGCCCATTCAGTCAGGTTTTAGGGATCCTCCATTCCATGAGTCTAACCAATATGATGATGAACTTTCGCTATCAGAGTCGTCAGGCGTCATTGATAAGTCTCTAGATTTTGGTTTTGAGTATATTAGCTCTTCCAATGCTGATGAAAATTACCTTTGCCTCCCTGAAGTACCAAAAGAACGTGATGAATTAACTTCCCAGACCAAGGTTCGAGAGTTTACTGAAGCTAGTCCACAGGAAGCTGCGGTCGAAGTTTCCTGTGAAAACAGTGAGATTGACTTTGTGGAGCCCTTTAGGGATGTTGAGTGTGTTGGTATTGAGGAATCAACCAAATGTAGAAATGATTACACTGTTGCATTGCCTGGAGATGTTGAAGAATCTAAGGTGCCAGTGTATGAACCAAATATAAAGCTGGATGGAGAGGTAGACGACCTGGAACAAGGATCTATTGTGGATGTTGACAAGGCAGTAAGAGAGCAGGAATTAGAGTCCAGCAATGATGCTGACATACAATTAAAAACTGTAGAGGAAGGTGCAACCATTTCATTGGGGAAATTTCAAGAAATGGAAACACCTGTAAGAAATGTTGTTGAGCTACTTCCATGCGAACCGTCGCCATGGACAGGGCCACAATTACGTAAAACTAGAAGCTGCAAGGCTACTCTTGCAAATAACACATCTCCTTTCTGGTTTGAGCATTCAGAGCAAAATGAAAATACACCACCTTGTCAGGTTGTGAAGGGATTTCCTCCAATTCCTGAAGCGTTAAGATGGAGGCCTTATTCATTAAACTACAGGAATGAGACTGGAAAATCACCAAGAGCTGAGTCAAATGCATCAGAGCAGATTGCTTCACCAGATACACCAAATTCACTAAATGAAGTTCCAGGAGAGAAAATTGCAAGCATTTATAGTTTTATGAAGGATCTGCAAAACATGGCTCAGCGCTCATATAATGAGCAAGTCACTGATGGTCAGGTAATTCAAAGTGCTTTAGCATTTATTACTACTTTGGAACCCAAAATTAGTTAGATCAAATGTTTTCTTAGCCCTTTTTCACTGAATCTTGTTTCTTCAATTTTGTATCTCTACTCATGTCTCCTTAAAATTTGAATTGTTTTCAGACTCTAAAGAGAATCTTGATAAGCAGAATAGCTTGTCAATTTTTTGTATGGTTTTAGTTTATTTTTCAGCATCTATTGTTACCTGAGAAGAACAGAATCGTCTGTTTTAGAAATGGGAATGAGCCATGTGAATACCCTAGTTGTTAATCGTGCAATTTTGATAAGAATTGACAAGTAAGGCAGGTGCATTTGCTCTTAATCTCATGATGCTCTGAAACTGAATATAAATTTTTGTTTCAAGTGCAAACGGATGCATTAGATGAATATTTCTTGTTTAGTATTTAGAACTTCCTATTCCAATTTGAATTTGTTTGTACAAATTTATAGCAGGAAATGTCTTTTTCTTTATCAAATGGCTCTAATTCAACACTAGTGACCAATTGTGTTTCTTGTTTTAAGTATTCATTGTTTTAAGGCATTTGCATTCAATGTTGAATGTAGGAAAATGATCAGAATGAAGTTGTTATTAAGGGGCATAAGAAGACCTTGAGAGATGTGGGCTTGGATCCCATTCAGATATCCATGGAGTCACCTACTCATTGGCGCATGGAGTTTGAGAGGCAACAAAAAGAGATAGTTATGCTTTGGCATGAATGCAATGTGTCTTTGATACATAGAACCTACTTTTTCCTGCTTTTCAAGGGAGACCCTTCAGATAAAATTTACATGGAAGTGGAGTTAAGGAGGCTGTCTTTTCTCAAGTCCTCCTTTACTCGTGCTAACCTCACTAGTTCAGATGGACGCATTATTACATCAACATCAAGGTAAAAAGATCTTTTATTTTCACAATTTGTGGTGCTATGTTGCTAAAGACCTATGTTTTAGTATCTTTTTAAATGACCTTTCATCTGCAAATATGCATTACTATATATTTTGATAAAGATTTTATGGAAAGAAATGGAAACATAAATGAGAGATGAAACTTTACAACAAGAGGTCTGTGGGAACTGTTTGTTCTAAAAGTCTACTTGTATACCAGAAGACCGAATATTTTGTGATTGAAAGTACCAGCGAGTGGATGATATGAAATTCTTGTCTTGCGCTAAGTCTTTTGTGTTGTCAAATTTTTTTTCCTGTAACTGGAAAGATAGCTTCACTATTTGGTATCTTTAAATGGTCACACACACACACATTCACTCACACAACTGTGTTAGAACCTAACATGATCCTAACATCTGATTTCTTTCAATTAAGCTTGCGAACTCTCCGACGTGAAAGAGAAATGCTAAGCAGGCAAATGGGGAAGAGGTTGGCAGTGGAGGAAAGGGAGGATCTTTACAAGCAATGGGGAATTGGGTTGACAGCAAAGCAGAGAAAACTTCATCTTGCGCGTTGTTTATGGTCCGACCCTCGCAACATGGAACATAATAGAAACAGCGCCGCTCTTGTTGCAAAACTGGTTGGGCTGTTGGAGCCTGGACAAGGCCTTAAAGAGATGTTTGGTTTAAGTTTCTCTCCTCAAACGCCCAGACGAAAATATAGTTTCGGCTGGAAGAATGGTGTATCACCATTGTAGCGGCCTTTTGGGAGGGAATCTAATAGTGTTCATTCTACTCTGCAAATTCAACTAATTATTAGATCATTCGATGCGGTTTGGCTGACAGATTTGTTTGTAAAAATGGGTTCCTAAAGGCACACAGGTTTGAGCTTTGCATTTTTGCTGCTTGTATTAGACTCATGTCATGACAGAATCGGATCTCCTGCTGCTGGTCTTGTATAATAATAATAATAATATTAATATTGTTTTTGGTTCGACTTATATGATTCATAGTTCAAACTCGATATTGATCTCTTCTAAATGAATCCAAGCAATATCTCATTGGACAAAGTACAAACCATACATAGACAAGGAAGAGCACAAGGAAGAGCAAAGTTGGACAAGTCATACAAAGTTAGACGAGAAAATCTTCAAATACATGGATATATAGTTTGGCCTAGTAAAAAGCCTTCCAATGCCAACAAAAAAAAAAGAAAACTGATTAGTGAGGGCAAGGTCTTTAGGGTTTAGGGTTTGATGCAAGTCTACCAGATGGAGAACAAGCTCTGGAAATACTATGCCGCTATGCCAATAGGATACGAATAGAGCGGGTGGAGATTTTCAATGATTCCATAGCCGCCAATGCGATTTCAGTGAAAATTCTTGAAAACAAATCAAAAAATTTGCAAAAATCAGAATTTGTGTCATTTGCTGAAAACCACTAGTACAGGTAAAAATAAAGCTAGTGGCATGCAATCTCCAAAGAAGAGAATTTCTTCACTAAACCAAAACTTAGCACAAACTATTTGAACAATTACAGGCAGATATGGATGCGCTCATAAAGAGCAAAGAACTGAAAACCTAGGGAACTACAAGATTGTTGCTGGCACTGAACTGTGCAACAAGAGTTGGAGATTCAAAGCATGGCAATGCAACTTTAAAATTTTTCCAACTGCATGTATGCTTCTGATAAGGCCTAAGGCCCAGCAATCTAGTGAACTGGTTATTTTAAACTGCCCAAACATTCTGATTCATAAAAAAAATACCTATTTTCTATTATTAATAGAAGGATGGTAAAAAAAAGTTAGGTTTTGATTAAAAGTAGGACTTTTAGCCTATCAAAATACAATAAAGATAAAAATTAACAAATTCAATCATTATAATCTATTTCTCCGTTTAAAAAGAGTCTATCTATAAAAATCGAAATCTATTTCTAATTAACATAGACTGAGTGGTGTAACATTTGAGTAATTCTTTTAATATCTAATAACAAGTTTTAATATAGGCTCTAATTAGCTGGCATTGAAAAGGTGTAAAAAGTGTGAAATTTTACTAGTTATAATTTACAAAGAATTAGTTATGATGTGCATGTAAGAAGCAAAATCTCTTCACCAAAAAATTTTCCCCTCCTTGTGTTTATTATAAGAAATTTTGTAATAATGAAATTTATTACAAAATACTCTAACAATAGTTTATGCCCTCGACACCTTTTGGGTTCACTGCTGAAGTCTCGCAAATAAGTGAATAATCATAGCAAGGGTTAATAGCTCTTCCCGGGCACTCTCGAATCTGACTGTGGACCAATGTCTACTACTAGGTTATGGATGATTGTATCACAACAAATTTGTTGCTAAAACTAGAAATGTAGCAAGTTAATGAGCTACACTCGCGTTTTGTAGCAGCGACGGTTAAAAACGTCGTCCTAGTATGCAACTTAAAAATTGGTGAGATTTACAAAGATGTGATGGCAAGGATAAAAAATCATGATTTGAGAACAGCTCGTTCTGTTATTTTCCACCCTGAATCAGTACAAGACATTCATACCTAGTTATGTATGTCGAGCTATGTGAGTCGTCGTGCTCAGGATGAGCGAGATCCTTCAACCTCGCTTCTTCTTCTGGAGTTGCCTCAACATGGGCACCGCTGCCATCAAGTGAGACAGTAACACAGTCGATTGTCAAGCCCAGAAGCGTTTACTCCCAAAACCATCCATGTTGTGCAATCTCGGAGGCACGGTGTGTCCATACTTTCGGCATTTGGCCTTCCAAAACCTATAGCAATTAGCAAAGCTTCAGCAATATTTAATTTGGAACAGAAAAAAATAGTTGATGTCTACCAAATTCTCAGCTGCCCTAGAATGTCTTGCCAAATTTTGTCTGTTGAATATAAATAGATGACAAGGTTGCAAAAACTAAATCTTGGTCGCCTTCAACTCTTTTTCAACCTCATGGGACAGTCTTCTCAAAGCATACAATTATCAGACCTTCCAATGACTTGATAAAGATTGAAGAACAAGAAATAAGGCTGTTGTGTGAAAGCTCAACATCAAAATTCTCAGCTTTTATCCAATAACCTATGCAGCAAGAGGTTAGAGTTTAATTGCGGCAGCGAAGATTGGGTGTTTGATATTGCTTGACAATGATGCAATGGTGTCTAAGACTGGGGGAGAGTGGAGCAGATAGGTAGTAGCACCATGACAATGACAAAGATGAAGAACAACGCTAAGGTGCAATGGTATCCAATCAACGGCATGTCTGCTCGACAATTATAGAGATGCCGACACGCACACTTCAAACCGTAGATGTACCTTGATTATTCAGACAGTAGGTACTTAATCCAAGAAAAATACTCTTTTAGATCCAACGACAAAAGAAATCTTTAAAGAAGAATGATAACAACGTATGGTCTTGTTACATGTATTGTCAAAAGGACCAAAACCTAACCAAGCAACTTGCAAAATGCACTGAACATATAATTAACAAGAACTCGACATGCACCTAAAATATTAGAAACTAAAAATTTCCAAATAAACAAACAAACTAGTTTCGTACTTTTCTAACAGACTAGTGTTACATAAGTATAAATTTTAGCGGGAAGAAGACTCTACAAGAAGAGAGACTCATCTTGGATCAGATCTCCACCACCAATCAGCATGTAAAGCAATAACTCTGAGACCCGATTTCAATTCACCTAAGAGCTGAATCACAAATGTTACGATTGAATCAACTTATGTCTAAAGCTGTAGTCTATAAGACTCAATTAATAATATAGATCAAAATAACCTATTGGACATCAAGAGAATAGAAGACATTGCTAAATATATATGAAAATTCATCAAATATAATAAAAGTATGAAAAAAAATAATTGCATAGAGCTCAAGTATGTGTAGCATTTACTTGTCATCTCACCAAAGTTGATTTGGGATCACAAGACCTACATATATAATAGGAAAAACGTCAATAACAAGTATTATTGGTCAAGAAATAACTAATAATCAGACGGACATAAAAGAGTCAGTTAAATAAAATCGTTATATACTTCTTTCACGAAATCTCTCATAAAGGCTCTAATTAGAAGTCGTTGGCCTCGGCTAGACAGCGTTGAATTCTATCTTATCTCATACCTCGGCAAACTTTAAAACTATCCCTTGAGCGAGAACATCAATTTCTTTTTCTTTTCCTTCAACCCTCTACATCCTCCATATCACTCCTGGCCCTAAGCACAAAGGCTGAATACTCTCAGGCATGCGCCTTCGGTACCCTTTGAAAGTACAAGTCTAGACATGAGCTACATTGCAGTACCTGAAATCCTCCACACTTCTTCAGGTTTGAGGAACTCATAGGTGGAGTTGTCAGGATCCCTCAGGAATGGAACGACTCACTCAAGCCAGAGCCCGTTTTGACAAGCATGCACTCGCTCGCGTAACGTAGTTGTCGATTTTCCCTTGTCTCATATCTTACTGGAAAACAATGATAAAATCATATATAGGCCTAGGAAGGGATTTATATAATAGGCCCAAAGGCAACTTGTGGTAGATCTTATTTTCGAAATCAAACTCGAGGTTCTCATCCTCGAAGGCTATTAATCATGGAAGTAAAATACGTCTAAATAGCCTGTATTAAGTTGGATCCTATAAAATAGCCATTTAGGACATCCTGCAATCTGGAAATCAAATCAGCAATATACTATAGTGATAAAAACTGAGAAGAGTCCTAACGGACTTGTGGTCGAAGCTCCAAGCGTGATATCTCATTTACGGCGTGCTCAGAGTCCAAAACCTACATCGAAACCCACTGCTAAGTAAAATAGTAACATCTTTATATGATGTATGCTCGTGATATGTGATCTCATCATCAATACATCCTAATAAAGAAGACAATGGCATAAACCTATAACTAAACATCTAGCACACAAATTGAAACATAATAAATGAAAAAACTAATAAAGAAGTAATAAATAAATAAATACACTTATGAATAAATAGATAAATAATAAATATATGCAAAAAATAAAAATAAAAATACTCTAATCATAAAATAATAATATCATATACTATATAAATATATGGCTAAACACGATTAAATATCGC